>CM035155.1:29543874-29717127 GCA_020205615.1 Panax quinquefolius
ATCTTTGGCCTTTAGTGCAAAGATGAATGAATGTGTCGAGATGAATACGACCGATTGATGAATATCTTTCCCTCAGTAGTCAACAGAAAAAGATGAATATTTGATTTGAGATGAATATCGATTGATGTTACAGGATAAAATATTGATGATGGATCGTTAAATTCATAGATTATAGTAGATTTCATTCTCACGTAACTCTTCTATGAATTATTATTTCGCCGCGTAATATTGATCCGAAACTTGTTGTCTATTGTATTCTATCGCATTTTTCCTCGTTGGAGACTAACGATAATTTGTTGTATATTATCTTAGTCATAACATTCTTTATCGGGCTAGTTGAGCTCACCCTTTCCTTGTTGTTCCATTTTTCTTACTCCTGGGGTATGGAATGAAGGCGCAGAATGTAGTAGTCCTCACCATTATTGTAAAGTACTGATGACTAATGGGGTATGGAATGAAGGTTCTAGAGAGAGTTGTTTAGTAGTCCCTCACCATTATTGTAAAACCACCTATCATATGCGGACACATAATAAGAGAAGCCCAAACCGCATCCATGTCATTCAAAGCATGTTATAATTGTCAGGAAGAGAAGGTCACCTATTTCGATTTTGTCATTGCATCAAGACAAATTCAACTAGGATGGAGGCACCAAAGGCCATCCTGTAAAATTCAAAAACCCAGAGTGTAAGGGAGAGCGTTTGTTGTGACCTCCCAAAGAGCAAGGAATCCGAATGAGGTCATCAATGTAAGCTTATCATAAACTCTAATGAAGTCTATACTTTATTTGATACCGGTTCTACCCATTCTTTATTTCTCCTACTATGCGCCATCGATTAAATTTGACCGAGAAATTAGACTTTGACTTATCTCGTGGAAACTCATTGGGAGAAACCTTCATTACATCCAATCGCTTATAAGTCTTGTTTGGTTCAAATCCAAATCCCTCACATTACCGTCGATCTTATTTCATTAAAATACTTCAGATTTGACGTGATTCTGTGGATCGATCGTTAACTACTTATCATGCAAAAATTGATTATTTTCGTAAGGTTGTTAGCTTTCATATTCCTAATCAACCTATTATGCTAATTCAAACGACCAAACCATTAAAATCAATCACTATCATCTCAAGCCATAAAGCTATTCGCTTATTGAAAAACGGATGTCAAGCTTTCTTAGCTCATGTCACGATTTAAATAAAAATACGCCGCTTTTAAACGATATTTCTATTGTTAATAAATTTCCGACGATTCTCAAGAACTTCCCCGCCTACCCCAGAGCGTGAAATCAATTTTGTATCGACTTGAACCCCAGACAAAACCTATTTCCAAAGCCCCATATCGAATGGCTCCTATTGAACTTCGTGAGTTAAAGACCCAACCGCAGGAATTGTTAGACATCGGGCTTTATTCGGCCCTAGTACTTCTCCTCGGGGTGCTCCCTGCTCTATTCGTGAAGAAGAAAGATGGGAGTATGCGATTTCAGATTGATTATCTGGAGTCAATCATGTCACCATCAAAAATAGGTATCCATTGCCACGTATTGATGACCTGTTTGACCAACTTGTAAGGAGCCAAATTCTTTTCAAAGATCGATCTTCGCTCCGGATATCACCAATTGAAGATTAGAACCACGACATTCCAAAGACGGCTTTCGTAACTCCCAGAGACGGCATTATGAATTCCTAGTCATGTCCTTCGATCGACTAATGCCCCGCCGCTTTCATGGATATGATGAACCGAGTATTCAAGGAATATTTAGATCACTTTGTGGTCGCCTTTATTGATGACATCCTTATTTATTCCAAAAGCCGTGAAGATCATGAGCAACACTTGAGGTCGACACTCCAAAAGCTTCGTGAATATAAGCTTTATGCCAAGTCAAGAAATGCGAGTTCGTTCAAGAAGTAGCATTCCTGGGCACGTGGTATCAAGTCATGGAATATCCGCTGACCCAAGAAAGATCAAGTTATTCAAAGTCGGGAACAACCTAAATCAAATGATCAAGCACGTAGTTTTTCTTGCTTAGCCGGTTATTATCTGAGATTCGTGGAAGGATTTTCTAATCGCTACTCCATCGACTCACCGACTTTGAAAGATACAAAGTTCTATTGAGTTAAGAATGTGAGAAGAGTTTTCAAGAACTCAAGAGGAGACTTATTTCAAAGACTGCTCGACAATACCATCCGCCTTGAGGGATTTGTCATCTACAAGTGATGCTTCGTGCAAAGGGTTGGGATGTGTTCTTATGCAACATGGAAAAGTTATAGTTTATGCCTCGCGACAACTCAAAGAATATGAGAGGAATTATCCTACTCATGATCTAGAGTCGGGCAAATGTTGTCTTTTTGACTTAAAATTTGGAGGCATTACTCAGATGGGGAGAAAGTGGAGATCTTTACTTGATCATAAAAGCCTCAAATATTTCTTCACTCAAAAGGAACTCAACACGCGACAACGACGCTGGCTTGAACTGCTGAAAGATTATGATCATACCATCCAATACCATCCTCGAAAAGTTTAACGGTAGCCGACGATCGAGTAGAAAATCATACGCAAGCACGAAAAGCGATATTGTCAACGCAAAGGCCCATTTTGTGTGACTTGCAAAGGATGGAGATAGAGTTAAAGACTCTGTGGACGCATGTGATGATAGCGAGTATACGAAAGTAGAACCGATTTTAATCGATAAAGTTAAAGTCGCCAAGCTACTGCACGAGAGCCGATGCGATGAGGAAAAAAAAGCAAGAAGGTGCTACGCCGAAGCAAGAATCGATGAAGAAGGAATACTTCGAGTCAACTCTGCATTTTGTGTTCCTAACGACTCGATTTAAAGTATAATATCACGATGGAGGCGCACAACACACCATTTGCAATCCATCTCGGGAGTACCAAATGTATCATGATATTCGCCATACATTTTGGTGGAGCAATACGAAGAGAGATAATACTGCTTATCTCAAGGTGTCTAACTTGTCAACGAAGTTAAAGCGAGCATCAAGTACCAAAAGGTCCATTGCAACCACTTGAAATTCCGTAATGGAAGTGGGAGCACATTACCATGGATTTCAAGCACGGCCTTCCTAAGGTTTCTCAAGGCATCGATGCGATTTGGGTCATTGTTGATAGATCGACCAAGTCCGCTTCATTTCTTACCGACACGAGAAACTTATACACTTGAACGCCTCGTCAGATGTACATAAACGAGATTGTAAGATCGCATGGTATGCCTAAGATCCATAGTTTCGATCGAGACCCAAGATTCACTTCACGATTTTGGGTTAGTTTGCAAAAAGCTATGGGCACAGATTTCACGATTTAGCTTTTCTAAGATATCATCCTCGCATTTGGACGGACAATGGAGAGGACTATTCAAACTCTCAAGATCTATTAAGACTCGTGGTCCTTGATTTCAAGGAGTTGGGACAAGTTCTTACCATCGTGGAGTTTTCCTACAACAACAGCTTATCAAGCAAGTATCGCATGGCTCCATTCAAGCGCCAGATGGAAGAAAGTGTCGCTTCCAAGATGTCTGGATGAGGTGGGTGAAGCAACGTTGTTGGGACCGAGTTGGTACGTATGACTACTAAAAGATTCAAACGATCCGACAACGATAAAAACCTCACAAAATCGATAAAAGAGTTATGCCGATCTTCATCGAAAGGACGGAATTCGATATAGAGATCATGTGTTGTTAAGAGTCGCTTCCATGGAAAGGAGTTACAAGATTTGGAAAGAGAGGAAAACTTAATCCTCGATTCATCTGGCCCATTTTAATCCTCGATCGAGTAGAATCGTGGGCCTATAGACTCGCTTTTACCGCCAAATATGTCTCGTGTTCATAACGCTTTTCACATATCTATGTTACGTAAATATGTGAAAGACCCAACCATATTATCGAAGTTAGAACCGATTTAAATAATGGAAGATTTGACGATTTAAGAGGTTCCTGCTCAAATTTTTGATAAGAAGGAACATATTCTACGCCTCCAAGGTTATACCTCAAGTCAAGTTTTCATGGAGGAACCACGATGTTGAGGAAATGACTGGGAGTTAGAATCAAATGAAATCAAGGTATCCTTACCTCTTCGACATACCGTGTACGCACTCTAATTTCGAGGGCTTAAATTTCATGTTAAGGGAGGTCAGAAGACCCCAACTTTTATAAATAAAGATGAATTTTTCTATAAATATTATTTTTGAATATTATGGAATAAATTTGATATAATGTTATAGTCAGGTAATATTTATAAATTTTGCAAAGTATGCAAGTTGTTATAAAATATTCGCTTTTGGTTCTGGGAATATTCTTTTTGTTAGGAATATTCAGAAATGGCTCAATCATGGTGGACCCCACAATGTAATTATTCATTTGATCGAGAAAAACTACAAAAAAATATTTTTATAAAAATAACTACGGAGGTGTTACCGTTAAAAACCGCTGAACTACCCTAGTGGTAAAAGTACAAGAATACGCCAGAGTCGCAGATAAGAAGACACTCAGATTGATTATCGATGCTTACGAGAAGTCACTCACCTACGCTCAATTATCGCTACAAAGAATTGTCGTGATCATATCTCTTATATTATTGATTCAATTATTATCACAAGATCATCTCAGATAATATGTTATAAGATTAAATCAATAATCGAGATTTACAAGTTATAAATGATTAATAATTGTTGAAAGATTAAATATGTGTTGAAAAAAAAAATGATTTGTGGTAAGTTTGATTATTTTTGGGGGGGGCCTATATGTCATCATCTAAGAGTCTCTTCACAATAAGTAATTACCTTCACAATAGTAATTACCTTCTTCAATAGTATTTACCTTAATTAATAGTATTTACCTTCGCCAATAGTAATTACCTTCGTGAATAAGTAATTACCTTCTCAATAGTAATTACCTTCACAATAGTAATTACCTTCAGGAATAGTATTTACCTTCAATAGTATTTACCTTCGCTAATAGTAATTACCTTTACCAGACGTCGAACCACTTGTCGCTTCACATTACAAAGGCCGAAAAGCGCCGAACCACTTGTCGCTTCACATTACAAAAGGCCAAACCACTTTTCTTTTCACATCATTAGTCGCAAGCCACTCGCTTTTCACACTAAAAAGCTAAGCTAGAAATCTTCTATAAATAGAGGCCTAGGGCTTCATTATTTTTCACTTAATTCATTCAAGCTAGAGAGAGAGAGAAAGTATAGAGAGAATAAGAGAGAAAGAAGAAGAGTATTTTGTTACTTACATCGCCGCAGATTCAATCTCCTACCAAATGTAAGTGGGTGTTATTCTTTTCTTATTCACGAAGAGAACTGTTGTTATTCCATCGCTTATTATTCTCGCTTGAATAACTCAGATACGTGGTTTACCCTATACTTGGTGACATTCTTCTATTATTCTCGTTGAACATCCGTCTGTGTTTTACAACCGACCCGGTTCTTTTTTTTTATTATTATTCGCTGAACATCCTGCTCTGTCAGGTGTTTTACACCGACCGGTTCCGCGCTATTATTATTCGCTGAACATCCTCGTCGCAGTGTTTTACACCCGATTCGTTCCTTTTTTTTATTATTCTCGCTGAATATCCTATCTCGTGTGTTTTACACCGGATCCGGGTTCCATCTTTATTATTCTCGTTGAACATCCCCGCTTGCGGTGAATTTCACCGACCGGTTCCGTTATTTATTATTCTCGCTGAATAACTCGTCTGCAAGGGCCTATCGCATTTACGGTGATTTCTTTTGTTATTCCATTCTTTATTATACCCAAATTGGTTAAAACTTTGACTTCTATACTCCATGAAATTAGTGGAATATCCTCGATATTTCAAGGCTTCATCCAAAGATTTTTCATGGAAATATTCTTTCGATCATTCTTGAATTTTACTCTACAAAACAAAGATCACGTCGATAATTGACGTTAATAATTCCCGGATAAAATAATTTTGAACTTGTTTTATCAATTTTTATATCATTGTCATCATCCTCATGTTTATATTTTTTTAAAGTCATCGTGGCCTCAGAGCAGTATGGGATGGACTTGGTATGATTACGACCAGAGACTATTCTTGTAATCACGACCGTAATGTTACAAATGATGTGGTAAAAATCCTCAAAGGGTCAGAGTGCATCGATGGACGCTTGTTGCATGATCATTTAATTATTAATGAATACACAAATATTCTCGCCCGTAAAGTGCATGAATAATTGTGGTCGTGATACTAAAGAATATCCTCGTCAGAAAGTGTGGGTGATTCGATGATGTGGAATATTTATTAAAGTCGAGTCTCATTTATAACAGTTGATGAAAACCTTTAAAACCTAAAAGATAGTAGAGATTTTATTTTCTACTGACTTTTTAATGGATCAGATATTTCACCGCAGCTTAAACCCGGTTGTCTATGTATTTTATCGCTTAACATTGTCAAGACTATTGATAATTTATTCTCGCATTATCTTAGTCATAATATTTCTTATCGGGCTAGTTGAGCTCACCCTTTCTTTCACCGTTTCTTCGTGAAATGAGAATATAGCCGGGATTTAGCCTGGGAAACGAGTGATGGTCCCCAAGATAAGATTAGTAGTCCTCACTATTCTCGTGAAATAAGTGTGATAATAATTGTAATGAGGACTTTTTTTGAGTTTCAGATAATATCTAGTAGATTTATATTTGTATTTAAACTCACGCTTTATGTCGATTGCATACCTACGCTTATGTTAATAAGTCAGTATTTAAATTGCACTCACGTAAGTGGGCGCACCCAAGATGGGTGATGTATACCTAATTTTGGTATCGTAGCGCTGATTCACCACATATCAATAATCGTGATAATGTGCATCGTGAAGGCGATAATCCTCACGCAAACAACAACAACCGACCAAATGATGAACGATCAAATGTTCGAGGTTTTATGCAATTTATGCAACAAAGAAAGTAGAGAGAATCGACTCGCCCAAAACGTAGGTGGAAACACTGAAACTCTCTCAAGGCCACCGCTAAACAATTCAAGGAGCCGACCACCGGAGTTTAAGGGAGAGCCAAAACCACTTCGCGTGAAGCACGGATAAAGCAGACACCAAGATATTTGATGTCTGGGATGCTCCGAGAGCAAAAGGTTCCTTCGCCTTTTATGTCATATGGAGAGGCAGACATCGGTGGGAATCCAGAAACGACTCAAACTCGTCAGATCAAGATATCTTCGGGAGAAGTTCCAGAGTCGTTTCAACGACAAATACTTTTCCGAAAGTATTCGCCACACGAAGGAGGTGGAATTTATCAAGTCGAACAAAACAATACGACCGTGTCGCAACACGAGGCAAAATTTGCGATGAGTTATCACTATTAAGGCCCCACTTGGTGGATAATGAAGAGAGAATGGCGCTAATGTTTTTAAGAGGTTCAAGTCGAGATACGCCAACATCTTATTTCTCATAAACCGTGGTTTGTATTCAGATGTTGTAAAATAGGCTCGCTTATGGAACGCGATAACGAGTCAACACAACTAAGAGAGAGCAAATTTAACAAAATTATAATACCAAATGAGAGAGTCATCAAGCTAAGGACAACAAGCGTGAGGGAATCAATAAAGCCAGATATGGTAACCACTTCTATGGTAATCGTACAAAATAATAAGAATGGACATTTCAAGAAAAGGAGATTCAACAATGATGGAAAGACGCCAAGACCAAAGACCCATTGTTAAGGAAGGAGAAAGACCACCTATCATATGCTTCAAATGCGGAGGAGAGGGACACATCACCCAAACTGCGCCATGTCCGCCCAAAGCATGTTATAATTGTGGAAGAGAAGGTCACTTAGCTCGATTTTGTCATTTCATCAAGACAAATTCAACTAGGATGGAGGCACCAAAGGCCATCCCGTAAAATTCAAAACCTAGAAGGCAAGGGAGAGCGTTTGTTGTGACCTCCCAAAGAGCAAGGAACCGAATGAGGTCATCACGGTAAGCTTATCATAAACTCTAATGAAGTCTATACTTTATTTGATACCTGCTTCTACCCATTCTTTTATTTCTCCTACTCACGCGCCATCGATTAAATTTGACCGAGAAATTAGACTTCGACTTATCTCGTGGAAACTCCGCTGGGAGAAACCTTCATTACATCCAATCGCTTATAAGTCTTGTTTGGTTCAAATTCCACACCTCACATTACCCGTCGATCTTATTTCATTAAAAATACTTGATTCGACGTGATTCTGTGGATCGATCGTTAACTACTTATCATGCAAAAAAATTGATTATTTTCGTAAGGTTGTTAGCTTTCATATTCCTAATCAACCTATTATGCTAATTCAAACGCACCAAACCATTAAAATCAATCACGGCCATCTCAAGCCATAAAGCTATTCGCTTATTGAAAAACGGATGTCAAGCTTTCTTAGCTCATGTCACGATTTAAATAAAAATACGCCGCTTTTAAACGATATTTCTATTGTTAATAAATTTCCGACGATTCTCAAGAACTTCCCCGCCTACCCTCAGAAAGCGTGAAATTGAATTTTGTATCGACTCGAACCCTAAGATAAAACCTATTTCCAAAGCCCCATATCGAATGGCTCCTATGAACTTCAGAGTTAAAGACCCAACCGCAGGAATTGTTAGACATGGCTTTATTCATCCTAAGACTTCTCCTCGGGGTGCCCTGCTCTATTCGTGAAGAAGAAAGATGGGAGTATGCGATTTCAGATTGATTATCTGGAGTCAATCATGTCACCATCAAAAATAGGTATCCATCGCCACGTATCATTGATGACTGTTTGACCAATTGTAAGGAGCCAAATTCTTTTCAAAGATCGATGATCGATCTTCGTCTTGATATCACCAATCAAGATTGTAATCACGACATTCCTATCGACGTAAGGTAATTACTATCGACGGAAGGTAATTACTATCGACGAAGGTAAATACTATTCATAAGGGTAATTACTTATCGATTGATATAAGAGACTCTCAGATGACTTGACATATGATTTTATATACATAAAATAATCAAACTTACCACAAATCATTTTTTTTCATCAACACATATTTAATCTTTCAACAATTATTAATCATTTATAATAACTTGTCGCCTCAATTATTGATTTAATACTATAACATATTATATGATGATATCGTGACAATAATTGAATCAATAATATAAGAGATATGATGCAAAGAATTATCAGAAGAATAATCGAGATATATGAACGACTTTCACGTAAAGATCAATAATCAATATATCGTATGCTACTATACAACTACGCCAGACATCGTATATGTTTACTACCGGTAGTTCAACAGCTTTTAATCTGAATACCTCCCCGCCGTTATTTTTATAGAAAGATAATTTTGTCGCTTTTTCTAACCACGACAATACTTTCGCTAGTGGGGTCCACTAATGATCGAGTCAATATCATACTAATATTCCCCGACAAAAAGAATATTCCCCACCAAACTAATATTTTATAACAACTTGCTTACTTTTGCAAAATTTATAAATATTACCCACAACTATAACATTATATCAAATTTATTCCATAATATTCAAAAATAATATTTATAGAAAATTCATCTTTATTTATAAAAGTTGGGGTCTTACAACCTCCCCTTCTTATGAAATTTTGCCTCGAAATTAGGGTACGCACTGGTATGTCAAGAGGTAAGGATACCTTGATTTCATTTCGATTCTAACTCCCAAGTCATTTCTCAACATCGTGGTTCCTCCACAAAACTTTGATTTGAGGTATAACCTCGAGCGTAGAATATGTTCCTTCTTATCCAAGATTTGAACAGAACCTCTTCATACATCAAATCTTTCGCTATTTCGTCCTATTCTAACTCAATAATATGGTTCGGGTCTTTCACATATTTACGTAATATGGATATGTGAAAAACGTTATGAACACGTAGACATATTCAAGCAGAAAGCGTAGTCTATAGCCGCGCTTCCTACTCGATCGAGGATTAAAAATGGACCAATGAATCGAGGATCGAAGTTTTCCTCTCTTTCCAAATCTTGTAACTCCTTTCCATGGAGCAACTCTTATCAACACATGATCTCCTATATCAATTCCACGCCCTTTCGATGAAGATCAAGATAACTCTTTTGTCGATTTTGTGAGGTTTTTATACGTTGTTTGATCGTTTCAATCTTTTCCGTAGTCACACGCATCAACCCGGCCCCAACAACGTTGTTTCACCCACCTCATCCCAAAGATACCGAGAACGACACTTTCTTCCATACAACGCTCGAATGGAGCCATGCCAATACTTGCTTGATAATCGTTGTCAGTAGGAAAACTCCACCAATGGTAAGAACTTGTCCCAACTTCCCTTGAAATCAAGGACACAGAGTCTTAATAGATCTTCAAGAGTTTGAATAGTCCTCTCCGATCGTCCGTCCGTCTCGAGGATGATATGCCGAGCTAAATCGTAAGACTGCGCCCATAGCTTTTTGCAAACTAACCCAAAATCGTGAAGTGAATCTTGGGTCTCGATCGTAAACTATGGATACCGAAAGATACCATGTACCATAATCTCATTTATGTACATACGAGCAAGACGTTTCAAGTGTATAAGTTTCTCAGATTCAGAAGAAATGAGCAGACTTGGTCAATCTATCAACAATGACCCAAATCTCATTTACGCCTTGAGAAACCTTAGGAAGACCCAGAACGTAAATCCATGGTAATGTGCTCCCACTTCCATTCGGAATTTCAAGTGGTTGCAATGGACCTTTTGGTACTTGATGCTCCGCTTTAACTCGTTGACAAGTTAGACACCTTGAGATAAATAAAGGCTATCTCTCTTCATATTGCTTCCACCAAAATGTATTTATTTAATATCACGATACATTTTGGTACTCCTGTGATGGATTGCAAATGGTGTGTCAGTCGCGCCCATCATGATATTATACTTTAAATCGTGGTCGTTAGAACACAAAGTCCGGAGTCGACTCAAGTATTCCTTCTTCATCGATTCTTGCTTCCTAAGATAAAGCACCTTCTGCACTTTCTTCCTCATACGCATCAACTCCTGTGTCCGTAGCTTGAGCAAATTTTAACTTTATCGATTAAAGTTTGTTCTACTACTCAGATACTCGCTATCATCACATGCGTCCCTCGAGTCTTTAACTCTATCTCCATCCTTTGCAAGTCACACAAAATGGGCCTTCAGGTTGACAATATCGCACTCAGATTGTGATATGATCTTCTACTCAACGCATACTACCACGCTCGATTTTTCCAGATGGTATCGATGGTACGATCATAATCTTTCAATAGTTCAAGCCAACGCCGTTGTCGCATGTCGAGTTCCTTTTGAGTGAAGAAATATTTGAGGCTTTTTATGATCCGTAAAGATCTCCACTTTCTCCCCATACAAGTAATGCCTCCAAATTTTAAGTGTGAAGACAATAAATACCGCTAACTCTAGATCATGAGTAGGATAATTCCTCTCATATTCTTTCGAGTTATCGCGAGGCATAAAGCTATAACTTTTCCATGTTGCATGAGAACACATCCCAACCCTTTTGCCTCAAGCATCATCAGAGATGACAAATCCCTCCGAGCCGTATGGTATTGTCGTAATAAAAATAAATAAGTCTCCTCTCGAAGTTCTTGAAAACTCTTTCACATTCTTCGCTTCCAACCGAACTTTCAGATCTTTCCGAGTCACCGAAGTCATCGGAGTAGCGATTCGAGAAAATCCTTCCACTTAATCTCCGATAATAACCAACTAAACCGAGAAAGCTACGATTTCTGGCCATCGATTTAGGTTGTTCCCAACTTTGAATAGCTTCAATCTTTTGCCGGGTCAACAGATATTCCACGACTTGATACCGCGTGCTCAAGGAATGCTACTTCTTCAAGCCGTAACTCGATTTCTTCAACTCGCATAAAGCTTATATTCACGAAGCTTTTGGAGTGTCACCTCAAGTGTTGCTCATGATCTTCACGCTTTTGAATAAATAAGGATGTCATCAATAAAGACGACCACAAAGTGATCCAAATATTCCTCGAATACTTGGCTCATCATATCCATGAAGGCGGCAAATAGGAGCATTAGTCAATCCAAAGGACATGACTAGGAATTCATAATGCCCGCATCGAAGTTTCAAAGCCGCCTTTCGAATGTCACGGCTCTAATCTTCAATTGGTGATATCCTAACTAAGATCAATCTTTGAAAAGAATTTCGCTCCTTGCAATCGGGTCAAACAGTCATCAATACGTGGCAATGGATACCTATTTTTGATGGTGACATGATTCAACTCCCGATAATCAATACAAAGTCGATACTCCCATCTTTCTTCTTCACTTAATAGTAACAGAGCACCCCAAGGAGAAGTACTAGGACTAATAAAGCCAATGTCTAACAATTCCTCGCATTGGGTCTTTAACTCTCAAGTTCAATAGAGCTATTCGACATGGGCTTTGGAAATAGGTTTTGTAATCGGGTTCAAGGTCGATACAAAATTCAATTTCACGCCTCGGGGTAGGCCAGAAGTTCTTCGGGAATACGTCAGAAATTTATTAACAATAGAAATATCGCTCAAAATCGATTTATTTTTGTTTAAATCACGATATGAGCTAAGAAAGCTCGACATCCGCTTTTTCAATAAACGAATAGTTTTATGGCTTGAGACGACCGTGATTGATTTTAATGGTTTGGTCGCTTGAATTCAAGATAATAGGTTGGTTAGGAATATGAAAGCTAACAACCCTTTTAAAACAATCAATTTTGTATGATAAGTAGTTAACCAATCAATCCTTGTAATCACGCCAAATGCAAGTATTTTTAATGAAATAAGATCGACAGTAATATGAGGGTACCGATTTGAACCAAACAAGACTTATAAAAAAGTGGATGTAATGAAGGTTTCTCCCAACTGAGTTTCCACAGATAAGTCAAAGTCTAATTTCTCCGAGTCAAATTTAATCGATGAGCGCAAGTAGAGAAATAAAAGAATGGGTAGAACCCAGATCAAATAAAGTATAGACTTCATTAGAGTTTATGATAAGCTTACCCGTGATGACCTCATTCGGGTTCCTCGCTTCTCGGGAGGTCACAACAAACGCCTCCTCAGACCACTGGATTTTGACTTTTCGGGACTACCTTTGGTGCCTCCATCCTAGTGAATTTGTCTTCTGTGAAACGACAAAATCGAGCTAAGTGACCTTTCTTCCACAATTATAACACGCTTTGACTGGCATGGCGCAGTTTTTGATCGATGTGTCCCTCTCCTCCGCATTTGAAGCATACGATAGGTGGTCTTTCTCCTTCCTTAACAACGGCAGCGCCGGTGCCGACGCCTTTTCCATCATTGTTGAATCTCCTTTTCTTGAAATGTCCATTCTTATTATTTTGGCCCTGATTACCACCAAGTGGTTACCATATCTCGCCCGTTGATTCCCTCCACGCTTGTTGTCACCGCTCGATGACTACTCTCACCGGTATTATAATTTTGTTTACCGCTCTCTTTTTAGTCATATTGACTCGTTATCGCGCTCCACTAAATGAGCCCTATTTACAACATCCAATACAAAACACGCTTTATGAGAAATAAGATGTCGACGATTCCCGCTTCAAACCTCTTAAAAACATTCGCATTCATTCTCTCTTCATTATCCACCAAGTGGGACTTGAAAACCGTGATAACTCCGCAAATTTTGCCTCAGATCGCGACACTGGCCATATTGTTTTGTTCCAACTTGATAAACTCCACCTCATTCATGTGGCTTAATACTTTCAGAAAGTATTTGTCGTTGAACGCCTCTCGAACTTCTCCCAAGATATCTTCAAGACAAAGAAGTCGAGTACGCTTTTACCGATTCCCACACCAAGAATCGCCTCTCCGCCGCAACATAAAGGGTGGCAAAAAGGAACCTTTTGCTCCTGAGCATCCCAAGACATCAAATATCTTGGTAATCTGCTTTATCCATGCTTCCGCCGTAAGTGGTTTTGCTCTCCCTTAAACTCCGGTGGTCCCAGCTCCTTGAACTGTTTAGCGGTGACCGCCGAGAGTTTTCCGTGTTTCCACCCACGCTTTTGGACAGAGTCGCCTCATCATTGTTGCATGAATCGCATAAAGCCTCCGAACATTTGATCATTCATCATTTGGTCAAGTGTTGTTGTTTGTATGAGGATTATCTCCTTCCTCGATGCACATTATCCTCGATTATCGATATGTGGTGAATCAACGATCGCTCAGGCTCCATTGCTATTCTCAACATTCTCGATGTCATTTTCAGACATCGCCACAAAACAAAAGGTTAATTGACATGTAACATATTATCCTATATATTAATTCGACCGACCAATAAAATAAGACATAAACTTAGGTAGGTCATACTAGCAAGTTATTCTCGCCTCCCTCCTAGTACTATTCTCACATCTTAGCCAGGATCATATCCTCAAGCTTTGATACCAACCGTGACGCCCCAAAATTAGGTATACATCACCCATCTTGGGTAGTCGATACATGGTATGTAATTTAAATACAACTTACTAATATAATCTGTCAGGTATAATACTTATATAAACCGTGAGTTTGAATACAAATATTGTCTACTAGAGATCATACAAACTCAAAAGGAGTCCTCATTACAATTATTATCACACTATTTCACGTAATAGTGAGGACTACTAATGCTATCCTCTCTCGACCATTCCCCCGACTCGCCCCAAATTTATATTCTCATTTCTCAAGAGAACAAGTGAAAGAAAGGGTGAGCTCAACTAGCTCAAGAAGAAATATTATGACTAAGATAATGCGTAATAAATTATCATTAGCCTTCAACAAAGTGTTAAACCGATAAAATATAATGAACATCAAGTTTAACTACAGTGGAACCAAAGAATCCATTAAAAGAGTCAAGTAGAAAATAAAATCTACTATCTTTTATGATTTAAAAGGTTTTTCATCATCGTTATAATTGAGACTCAAATTTTAATAAATATTCCACATCATCGAATCACCCCCCGATTACTACCAAGGATATTCTTTTAGTATCACGACCACAATTATTCATGCACTACGGGCCAAGAATATTTGTGTACTCATTAATGGTCATGATCATGCCAACAATCGGCCCATCAATGCACTACGGCCATCGAGGATTTTTACCACATTATTTGTAATATTACTTGCCATGATTACATCAATAGTCTCTCGGTCATAATCATACCAAGTCCATCTATGCACTATGTGCCACTGTATGACTTTCAACATAATATAAACATGAGGTGAAAGTAGTATGCACACAAGCCAATCATGTTTGATGATAAAGCATATACTTTGAAACAATCTTATTCATTTATTAATAAAAAGTATTAATTTATTAAAGGCTTTTAATTATCTACATGATGTCGTTTTATAATATGTGATAAACCCATAGTTTTAAGCAATGCTTTTAGAATAATGATGATGATCATTCTAATGAGATCTAAATTCTTAGAAAGCTTAAAACTAAAATAGTTCCCAATCGTTGGATTACTAAATCGGGGATTAGTGAATCCGGATAGATTGGTACATACGTTGCTTTCTCATCGATGAGGATGATTGATCTCATGATCATTTGTGTGGAGACACTAAAGCAAGTATGTAGGTGCTTATTAGAGAATAAGTTCATCGAACGTGGCTCGCCAAGGAATAGCTAATGGAGTTTTACTTACTGTCAATAGGAATTCTCAGTAGTGATAGTAGTACAAGTGATCCTTGGACTTGAGATCATCATAGATCTTGTGTATGATGAGTTATACTTGACTTATTCCTTAAGACCCTTAGGGTATATCAAAGGGTATGCTTGGGTATAATAAAGTACATGGAGATAATGTATGATCAATAAAGAATGATTCAAACAAGACTAAAGGGACGGGGATCAAGCAAGGCTAGAACAAAGAGGTTCAAACAAAGTCTCAATGGATCGATCCAAGATGTTCAATGAAGCTAACGAAGAAAATCCAAAGAGGAGGCAAAAGAACATGAGACATTAATTTGGGTCAATTTAATACAAGCCCATTTTAATCTTCTTAACAAAGTCAACATATTTACTTACAAAGGAGTATTATGAAAATCCCACGCAAGTGAAGGATTTTATTTGGATTCTTAATTTTAAATTCTATTTAATTAGGATTTCTTTTTAATTAGAATTCTTTTCCAAATCGATTCTATATTGTAATTAGGATTTCTTTTTAATTAGAATTCTTTTCCAAATCGATTTCTATTTTCTTATAGAATTAGGGTTATAGTTTATAAATTTCTATTAGGATTTGGATTGTTTTGAGTAGTATAAATAGAGGTGCAAGTCGATGTAATATGACACATATATCATTATTCATTATTCAATATATTTGTGAGGTTATTCTCTACTTTTGGTTCTTTCAAGAATTTCTAAGTATTTTTCTTAGTTATTTTTTCGAGATTCAATTTGACTTATCATACAACAATTCATAGTGTGTGTATGCCTTTCACCGCATCAATCGTCGACAGACCGAGATTACCGCTCAATATAAGCGAGGGGTCAAGGTGTGTCGCTGGTGTCCATTCAACGCAGTAATTCTCTAACGCGAGCAATTGTACTCAAAGATTACCGCATATATATAAAGTAGGGGTTAAGGTGTTGCAAGCAATTCACCCAACAACCGTGTTATAAACGATCGGCGACGACCACCTCACGCAAGCGCGCGCCGTGGAGTCTATCATTTGGTATCAAAGCTAAGCCTTTCTAGCAAGTTACTTATCTTTAATTTTTTTTTTGTAAAATATATAAAAAAAAAAAAAAAAAAAAAAAAAAAAAAAAAAAAAATTCATATTCTATCAGGCTAACCCAATTTTTAGCACACCATCAAATCATCAAATTCTAACCTAAGAGTTCATACTGCTCCATCATCATCAATTCTCAAACTGAGCTACAATTTATTTAGTCCCAAGCCTACAAGAGGAGTACAAGACAATCGATCGGTGATTTTTGTGTATTCTCGATAACTACACCATCTATATTTTTGTTTCGTGACAAGTAATTTCGAATTGATTAGTAAAACCAAGAATTTTGCTAGGGAATTCAATAAGAACCTATTAGAGAGAATATTTGAGGTAAAAGGCTTAGTGGTGAGATTAATCGAGGGTAAAAGCCAATTATCGAGAGTATACACGAGTGGACCATCGATTCGCTTAAACACGGGTGGAGTGTGAGGAAGGAAACTGCTTACTAACCCTTATTTTGGCAGAAATATGTCTAGCTCAAAGGATAAAGGAACTCATGAGGAACAACCTTCGACAAACCGAATGAAATTCCAGATGGAAGCAATGCATAAAGAATGGGATCTGAGATCGAGAAAGACTATAGAGCAAATGCAAGAACAATTAGAAGAGATGAGGGTGTCTATGGTCGAGCTATCCCAAAACACTCTTGGGATGCAAAACAAGACGAGGACACAACAAACCGACGAAGAAGAAAAGGAAGACCTTACGGGAGGACAAAAGAAGCAAATGGAAGATCGTGAATCTAATTTTCACATCAAAGACACACTGAGGTGCTAGGGAAAGAAGAGGTCGTGATGTAGAAGATGGCAATTGATAAGATAAAATGAAGATTCCAATTTTCCAAGGCACGGTGATCCCGAGGCTTATTTAGATTGGGTAACCAAGATGGAGCTTAATCTTCGATCGTCACAACTATTCTGGACCTCAAGAAAGTCAAACCGCCATTACGGAATTTTCTCGATACGCATTGATACGGTGGGGATCATGATGCCTAATCGAGAAGAAGGTGTGACGAAGCTACCGATTACAACTCAATGAGATGAAAGCGATAATGAAAAAGAGGTTTGTACCAACATACTATCAATCTGGAGATCATTCGTAATTTACAAACTCTAAAACAGGAAGCCTGAGTGTGGATGAATATTACAGGAGATGGAGATGTCAAGGATCTAAGCTAACTTGATCGAGGACAATGAAACATCGATGGCTAGGTTCTCTGCAGGATCGAATCGGAGATTGCGCACTGGTCGAACGACAACATTATTTTTGAGAGTCGAGGAACCGGTCCATACGGCTACTAAGATAGAGAAACAACTCAAGAGGCGTAGTAGACAACGAGGACAATCTAATGCTAGTTCATCATGGAGACCCAATTTGGCAAAGCGAGAGGAAAAGACAAATGCTGCTCAAGCCAAAGGTGGAACCCAAGCAAGGATCAACTAGCCGAGAAACTCAAGGTAAAACCGAACAACCTTCTTTTGGGTCGTAATTAGATATCAGAGATGTTTTAAGTGTCAAGGCAGGGACATATTTCTAGCCAATGTCCAAATCAGAGGAAAATGTTGTTATTTTTGACAATGGAGATGTGGAGACCGAGGGGAAGATAAGATGACACCGATTCTATGCCACCATTAGAGGAGATAGTGAGGATGCAATACACGGTGAAATTTCGTTACAAGAAGAGCACTTAGTACACATTGTGTTAAGGAGAGAGAGCAAAGGAACAAATGGGAAAATCTATTTCATACTGGATGTCTTGTGAATGGGAAAATTTGTCACAGAAGTTATAGATGGAGGCAAATTGCATAAATGTGGCAAGCACTACGATGGTGGAGAAATTGGGGTTACCTACTACCAAACATCCGCACCGTGATCGCTTTGCATAAAGGGCTCAATGATAATGCGTATATTAAAGTAACCAAACAGTGTTAGTTCCATTTGCTATCGGGCTCAGATATTGATGAGGTATGTGTGATGTGGTGCCCATGCAGCAGTGTGATATATATTGTTGGGTAGTATCATGGCGCTTTGATAGAGGGTTCAACACGACGGGTTTACTAACGATATTCATTCGCTCATTTACAAGAAGAAGATCTTCAAGGCCCTTTGTCACCACAACAAGTACATGAAGATCAAATTCATTTGCGTAAAAATTATGTACAAAGAAAAAAGAGAGTGAAAAAAGAAAATCAAGAAAAAAAAAAAAAGAGAAAAGAAAGAGAGAAAAGAAAGAAGAGAAAAAACAAATATATCGCAAAAAAGAGTGTGAGTGAGAAGAGCTTTGATTTCTAAACAAATTCTATGATTTTACTCAGAGATAAAGAGGCGCTTTTGACTACTAACGCTAATGATTTTTTCGCTTAAAGGTTGTTTCATCTCTCTTACAGAATTCAAAGATGTATTTCCCGAGGAGCTTCCTCACGGACTACCACCTATTCGGGAATCGAGCATCAAATTGATTTTGTTCTTGCAATGACGATTCCAAAACCGCCCAAATTTTATCTGAGTAATCCCGAGGAAACGAAGGAGTTACAAAGGCAAGTCGACGAATGATGGAGAAAGGATTCGTGAGAGAAAGTATGAGCCCATGTGCGCCCGGTGATCCTAAAGGTTAAAAAAAGGATGGAAATGGAGGATGTGCATCGATTGTCGAAGTAAATAAATAACATTACTAAGAAAATATCGACATCCCATTCCTCGCTTAGATGACACGTTAGATGAATTATACGGGTCTTCAGATATTTTCAAAAATTGATTTAAAAAGTGGTTATCATCAAATTAGAATGCAAGAGGGTGATGAATGGAAAACAACGCTTAAAAAAACTAAATACTATTTTTATGAATGGTTAGATTACCTTTTGGTTTAACTAATGCACCGAAAGCACTTTCACGAGATTAATGAACCATGTTTTCAGGCCCATTCATTGGAAAATTTGTCGTAGTTTATTTTGATGATATTCGATTTATAGCAAAACTTCAAGATCATGCATCAGATTTAAAACTGCTTTTAGATGTACTTTAGAAAGAAAAGTTATTTGCTAACACGGAGAAATGCACGCTTTGTTCTGGATAGAATTGTTTTTTTCGCTTTGTTGTGAGTTCACTGGAGTCCAAGTCGATGAGGAGAAAATACGCATCCGGGATCGCCGAGTCCAACCAACGTGAGTCAAGTACTAAGCTTTCATGGACTCGCAAGTTTCTACCGACGCTTTGTTCGAATTTTAGTGAAATTACAAAGACCATCGACCGAGGTCATCAAGAAAAGTGTGGGCTTCAAGTGGGTGATGAACAGAAAAGCATTTAATTTGATTAAGGATAAATCGACAAACGCTCCTTTACTTATTTTGCTTAACTTTGCTAAAACTTTTGAGATCGAGTGATGCTTCGTGTTTAGGGATTGAGTCAGGTTGATGCAAGAAGGAAAACCAAAGGGCGATTTTAATTTAAAAGTCGAAAGGGCAAATTTTTGAACTATCCTACATATGACAAAGAGATGTACGCTTTTGTTAGAGCTCGAGACATGGCAACATTACTTGTGGCTCAAGGAGTTTGTGGATCCACACCGATCGCTTAATCATGAAATATTTCAAGGGTCAACACAAGTCGAACAAAAAGACACGCACGATGGATGGAATTTATCGAGACATTTCCATATGTTATTCGATATAAGCAAGGTAAGGAGAACGTCGTTGCAGCATATGCTTTATTCTCGCAGTATGTTTTGTTAAATACTCTGATGATATTAAATTGCTTCGGGTTCGAACGAATTAAAGAGTTATATGATAACGACCTTGATTTTTGAAGAGTTTAAAACTTGTGAAAAGAATGTGTGGGTAAATACTTTAGAGTCGATGGATTCTTGTTTCGAGAAAATAAACCATGATTCCTCGCGCATGTTCTTTTCGCGTGAGTTGTTGGTTGTGGAATCACACGGGGGCGGTTTAATGGGACATTTTGGTGTTGATAAAACTTTTGTCGCTTTTAAAAGAACATTTTATCGGGCCTCATATGAAAAGGGATGTAGAAAGAATATGTGATAGATGTATTATTTGTCGCCAAGCTAAATCTCGTGTTCAACCCCACGGATCAGATACGCCATCGCTTATTCCTAATGAACTTCGATCGATCTTTCTATGGACTTTCAGGTTGGGTTTACCTAGGTTCAAGCATGGTTATGATTCGATATTTGTGGTCGTGGATAGATTTTCAAAATGGCACATTTTATTCCATGTCATAAAACCGATGACGATCTCATGTCATTGATTTGTTTTTTAGTGGAGATTGCAAGGTCAGATGGTACGCCTAAAACTATTGTTTTCGATAGAGATACAAAGTTCTTAAGTTATTTTTGGAACCTCAGGGGGTAAATTGGTACTAAATTGTTATTTTCTACTACTTGTCATCCACAAACCGATTTGGCCAAACCAAGTAGTAAATAGGACTTCATTTCAAGATTATTACTTGCTATCATTAAAAAGAATATCAAGCAATGGGAAGAATGTTTACCACATGTTGAGTTCAGATATAACCGCTCGCTCATTCTCGCTACTAATTTTTCTCCATTTGAAATTGTATATGGTTTTAACTTTCGACACCGCTGATTTGATTTATCACCCGCACTGCTTTCAATATACTAACATGGATGGAAAAAAAAGGCCGATCTTGTTATGATTCATGAAAGAGCCAAAGCTAAACATCGAACTGAGAACGGAACAATACATTAAGCACGCGTAACAAGGGACTACATCAAGTGATCTTTCGAGCCCGAGATCGGGTGTGGTTACATACGCGAAAGAAAGATTCCCTGCTCAAAGACGCTCAAATTGCTTCCGAGGGGAGATGGTCCATTTCAAGTTCTCGAGCGATCAATGACAATGCCTATAAATTGATTTGCCAGTGAGTATAATGTTAGTGCTACATTTAACGTTATCGATCTAAGTCCGCTTTGATGTAGGTGACGATTTGAGGACAAATCCTTTTCAAGAGGAGAGGAATGATGAGGACACGACACGCGTGGATTCAAACAAGACTAAAGGGACGGGGATCAAGCAAGGCTAGAACAAAGAGGTTCAAACAAAGTCTCAAATGGATCGATCCAAGATGTTCAATGGGCTAACGAAGAAAATCCAAAGAGGAGGCAAAAGAACACGAGACATTAATTTGGGTCAATTTAATACAAGCCCAATTTTAATCTTCTTAACAAAGTCAACATATTTACTTACAAAGGAGTATTATGGAAATCCCACGCAAGGAAGGATTTTATTGGATTCTTAATTTTAAATTCTATTGTAATTAGGATTTTTTTAATTAGAATTCTTTTCCAAATCGATTTCTATATTGTAATTAGGATTTCTTTTTAATTAGAATTCTTTTCCAAATCGATTTCTATTTTCTTATAGAATTAGGGTTATAGTTTATAAATTTCTATTAGGATTTGGATTGTTTTTGAGTAGTATAAATAGAGGTGCAAGTCGATGTAATATGACACATTATCATTATTCATTATTCAATATATTTGTGAGGTTATTCTCTACTTTTGGTTCTTTTCAAGAATTTCTAAGTATTTTTCTTAGTTATTTCTTCGAGATTCAATTTGACTTATCATACAACAATTCATAGTAGTGTGTGTATGCCTTTCACCGCATCAATCGTCGATCACAGACCGAGATTACCGCTCAATATAAGTTTTAGGGTCAAGGTGTCGCTGGTGTCCATTCAACGCAGATTAACGCGAGCAATTGTACCAAGATTACCGCTCATATATATATACGTAGGGTTAAGGTGTTGCAAGCAATTCACCCAACAACGCGTTAGAAACGATCGGGCGACAATTAAAAGGGTTTAATTAAATAATACCTTATTTTAATAGGTTACTTGATATCTTTATAAGAGAGTCTTATAATGTATATCAAGACTACGTTATAATTCCAATAGTTGAGAGTACGCCTTTTCTATAGAGAGATAGAAAACTAGGGTTTAGCCAACCACCCATCTTCTTGAATCCTTCTTCTTCCTTGGTGGATCACCTCAGAGGCCAAACACTTGGGTGGCTAACGTTGATCAAAGGAAGGAACCAAACCCGGTGGATTCAAGTTGAACGCGAAAAGGATTGGAGGTGAACTTGTACCGAGGAAGCTCGGATCTTCAAGGGTATGTTTTTTATTCATCTTTTCCGCTTAATTAATAATCGCATAAAGGGTGATCCGGGTATATGGTTTGTAAATTTTTAAACTCTGATTTTTACACGTTTCCGCTTATCTATGCAATTTGATTGCGTTCTTGAATATTACAAACCTAACATGAGGATGATGACAATGATATAAGAATTCAATAAAACAAGTTCAAGAATTAATTTATCTAGGAACCAATAACATCCAAACTGTCAACATGATACTACTTTGTAGAGTAAAATTCAAGAATACTGAGAAGAATATTTCCATGAAAGGATACTGGATGAAGCGCAAATATCAAGGATATTCCACTAATTTCATGGAGTATAAGTCAAAGTTTTAACCAACTGGGTATAATAAAGAATGGAATAACAAAAGAAATCACCATGCACGCGATAACCGCAGACAAGCAAAAGTTATTCCAATGTAATAATAAATAAAGGAACCATGTCCGCGTAAAACGCATGCATGTGATGATATTCCAATGTAATAATAAAGAATGGAACTGTGTCCCGGCAGAAAACGCATGCACAAGATATTCCAATGTAATAATAAATAATGGAACCAGTCCCAGAAAAACACATGCATGTGATGTTCCAATGTAATAATAAAAAGATTTAACTGTGTCCTGTAAAACACACGTATATGATGTTCCAATGTAATAATAGAAGAATGTCACCAAGTATAGGGTAAACCACGATACATGTTATTCCAATGTAATAATAAGCAATGGAATAACAACAGCTTCTCTTCATGAATAAGAAAGAATAACACCCCTTACTTTTGGTAGGAGATTGAATCTCGCAAAGAAGTGTAGTAACAAAATACTCTTCTTTTCTCTCTTATTCTCTCTATACTTTCTCTCTATAGCTTGAATGAATTCGTGAAAATAATGAAGACTAGTGTGACGCCCCCAAAATAGGTATATACAACACCCATTCCGAGTCGCCAAATACATGGTACGTAAACAACTACAACTTTATTATTACAACAAGAAACTGTGAGTTTGAATACAAATATTATCTTCTAGACAATATCTATACTCAAATAAATCCTCATCACATTATTGATTCATTATTTTACAAAATGGTGAGGACTACTAAACAACTCTCTCTAGAATCTTCATTCCATACCCGACTAAGACTCATTACATTCTCGCCTCCCGAGAAGAAAAATGAAACAACAAGGAAAAAGGTGAGCTCAACTAGCCCGATAAAGAATATTATGACTAAGATAATATACAACAAATTATCGTTAGTCCGCAACAGGAAAAATCGATAGAATACAATGTATAACAAGTTTCGGATCAATATTCATAATGAAATAATAATTCATGTAAGAGTTACGTAGAGAATGAAATCTACTATAATCTATGAATTTAATAATCCATCATCAATATTTTATCCCCGTAACATCAATCAATATGCATCCGAATCAAATATTCATCTTTGCACACTACAGCCAAAGATATTCATCACCGGGTCATGTTCATCTCAACACCGATCATCTTTGCACTACAGCCAAAGATATTCTTCAGAATCGCTCATCTGCGACTACAGCCAAAGATATTCAATAATATCATCATTTAAGATCGAGGATGATGAAAATATTTTTAAAGAAACGAATCCAAAGGAAACAAAATGACAAGGATTAAGGATTAAGGATTCGTGACTTGGTTTTATCCACGCCCAAAAATACCTCAAAAATAATAATAGTGGTGTAAAATTCAAGAATGATCAAAACATGGATACAATCGAGTTAGTATCCGTAATAGATGTTTTGACTTAAAAGAAGAAATTTTATTTTAAATTGAATAAGATCAGATATCGTGAATAATTGTCGATACGTGAATAAGGTCAGATATCGTGAATAGTGCCGTACACGTGAATAGTAACTCACACCAAAAGATAGAAATTCCAAAAAAACATCTTCACGCTTCATTTATTAATAGTACTCGTGAATAGTAATCGTGAATAAGAACTCGCTGAATAAGAATCGTGAATAGTAACTCATGAATAAGAAACCATGAATAAGTAACCCCGACATGAAAAAGTTCCAAATTTGATAAAACTTCAGATCAACATTTCAAAGATAATGATATTGAAGAAATAATATCATTACAAAAAAAATAATATCCCTTTACCGAAAGATTAAGATTTCTAAATTTGGAATACCGGGTATAGTCTTTGAAGGAACTTCAGACCGTCTAACAATACTCAAAGTATACTTACAAGAATACGCTCAATATATCGAGAGAAATAGAGAGAAACTTCAGTTTACGTGTGTTTTTCAATTCTAACCTAAAGACCCTATTTATAGGAAAATGCTTAGAACACCAAAGCGAAAATTGAATATAATATTAATATATTTTTTACATTTTCTTTAGCCCACCTTAGACAACTGATCTCAGCCCATTTGAATCACATGTGAGGCCAACTTAGTTGCAAAAAACGTTTTTCTCAAAATAAATAACTAAAACTCCCAAAAATTAATTATTTCATAACTTCGGAACTTCAATAATTCATAATAAATAGCCCTTTCATCAGAAAATTCAAATCTCATGAGTTTTTATAGGAAATTCAATTCTCTACAACTTTGCAGAAGAAAGTTTTTCCAAATTCCAAATAGAAATTGACCAAAATCCACAACAAGTGATTTTACATGTTTATAATCAAATTTGATTAATAATTGTGTCCACCAACACACAAAACATGTGTTAAACATTTAATGCCACAAAAATACTCTTCCTCCTCATATACTCATATATCCCACATTCATTGTAAAAATATCACCGTTAATATATTATTAAAATAATATATTTAAATGAATTATTTTATCGGAAAAAAGATAAAATATTAATTTTCAACAATTGTCATTTTAAAAATTTTCTCCATCTATATCCACATAAAATCAATATTTTCCTCATCATATAAATCAATAATTAATTATTCACAAATAATATTACGTAATCACAATATTGACAACCGTGCGATTCACAGAAAGAGGGGCTTTCAATAAGAATTTCTTCTTATGGCGCATGATTAGATGATCAAACCTCTCCTTGTAGCGTAACTTTCTAGACATTGCCAATAATGTTATCTAATAATATTATTCAGATAATATGAATTATTGCTTCGATAATGAAAGATATTGTGTAATGACAATTATGAAACAACAAAGAATATAAAATATCAACGCAAAGAATTATTAACTCAATAAAATATCGAAGCAAGAATTAATCGTAACCATTATCGAGTAAAGTGCTTCTTCACGTAAGAATCAATAATTGGTGCAATACCGGTATCTTCTTGCTCAACAACGCGTATTAGTGTTTTTTTAACCACGGGTATTCCAACAACTACGCCTGTTATTTAAAAACAACTTATATTTGTCGTTTTCTTCATCCAATCGCTTTCGTTATGGGGCCCACATATGGTCGCTTATTTGTCGCATGCATTTAATATTCCCCGACAAGACGAATATTCCACGACCAAACGGATATTCCCGACGATAATGAATATTTTATAACCACTTGCTTATTTTGAAATATTTGCATATTTAACCCTTAACTATCCACATTAATCAAATCAACCCTTACTATTTCAAAATAATAAATAAAGGAAATTCCTTTTTATTTAAAAATTTTGAGGGTCTTACAACTAGGCCTCTATTTATAGAAGATTTCTAACCTTTTTAAGACCGCCATATATGAAAAGGTAAGTGGCTCGACGATTTGGTGATGTGAAAAGAAAAGTGGTTCGACGCTCAGTAATGTGAAACGACAAGTGGTTCGACGCTCAGTAATGTGAAACGACAAGTGGTTCGACGTCGATAAAGGTAATTACTATCGACGAAGGTAATTACTATTCACAAAGGTAATTCATATCGACGAAGGTAA
The DNA here is from genome assembly GCA_020205615.1 of Panax quinquefolius. Taxonomy (NCBI): domain Eukaryota; kingdom Viridiplantae; phylum Streptophyta; class Magnoliopsida; order Apiales; family Araliaceae; genus Panax; species Panax quinquefolius. The sequence continues at coordinate 29,570,715 of CM035155.1, forward strand.
CTACTATCGACGAAAGAGACTTCTTAGATGATGACATATGGCCCCCCCCATAAAATAATCAAACTTACCACAAACGTCTCATAATGTACTCTTTATATACATCAAGGATTGAATAAATATTACCACAAATCATTTTATTTTTAATCAACACATATTTAATCTTTCAACAATTATTAATCATTTATAACTTGTCGCCTCAATTATTGATTTAATACTATAACATATTATACAAATGATATTGTGACAATAATTGAATCAATAATATAAGAGATATGATGCAAAGAATTATCGAGTAATAATTGAGCATAGGTGAGTGACTTCTCACGTAAAGATCAATAATCAATATCGCTGCTACTATACAACCACGCAGACATCGTACTTTTACTACTAGGGTAGTTCAATGGTTTTAACAGTAACACCTCCGCCGCCTTATTTTTATAGAAAGATAATTTTGTCGTTTTCTAACTACGATAATACTTTCGTTGTCAGGGTCCATTAATGATTGAGCCGTCGTATCTAATATTCCCCGACAAAAAGAATATTCCCACCAAACGAATATTTTATAACAACTGCTTACTTTGCAAAATTTATAAATATTACCCACAACTATAACATTATATCAAATTTATTCCATAATATTCAAAATAATATTTATAGAAAATTCATCTTTATTTATAAAAGTTGGGGTCTTACATCGATCACATAAGTCAACGTACCAGTCAATATGGCGACGCCAGACTCTCCTCGATCGCATAAGTCAGTGTACCCGCCGATATGACGACACCAGACTCTCCTCGATTGCTCCAACACCTCTTTACAGTTGGAATTGAAGCAAAGTTTGGGTGAAGACAACGATGCCATCGAAGATGACAAAACAACCTAGAGAGAGAAAGCAGAAAGGACCATATCAAGTAACCGACCAACAATTTATCATGTCTGTAAGTTTTTCTTGATTGAAGCAACTACTCTTATTCAGAGTTGAAAATGAACAAAAATGAAAGGACGTAAACCCTAGGAGAGAGAGAATCGAAGAGAATGGAGGAGGTGGTCGGCTTCGACTGATCTGTACTCATGAGTAGGGGTGTTCAAATGAACCGGTTTTTTTGGTTTTTCAGTTTTCCGGACCTGGCCCTAACTTATCGATTCTAAGATAAAAAGAACCGGTCAGGATTCAAAGACAAAAAAATCCAGATATATCGATTTTTTCTGCATCGAATTTTATCCCAGCGATTTTATGGTTCGGTTTTACCGAATCGAACCGGTATATACCGATTTTTTAATTTTTTATTAATAATAATAATAATTAAAAAAATAATATTAATAATAATAATAATAAAATAATAATAAAAATAATAATTATATTAATTTTTCGAAAAATCTGGCATCAAACCGACATCGCCGATTAGGTATAGATACCATTCAACCTGCAGATCAGATTTCAGATCAAAATTTGGCCGATTGGAATGCAACTTCTACCTTTTTTTTTTCTGGGATGAACACCCCTACTCATGAGAGAGGGGTTGGGTTTAGAGAGAGAATGATACAAAAGTGAGAGAAAACTTACAAAAATATGTATTTTAAAAAAAAACAAATATGTCAAAATGATATAATTTTGGCCGACCGTATACAAATACAATATACACGAGTCACGACTGTGTATGGCTTTCATGTCTTTCTCATAAATTTATCATCAACATGAGTAGTTAATAAATCATAATGTTATTTACTTGCGCATTTTTCAATTACCAGAACATGATATTTTAACACTAGTGGGTTAGTATGATTGAATTACCGATAGCAAATCACTTGCCAATTCCAAGTTGCAGATGTTGTTTCCAACTGAAAAAACCATGAACCAATAAGACCAAGAGTGGATCAAATAATTCCAAAATTAACCTATCCTTTTGAAAATATTATGTGGAATGGCCGCTTGATCAGCAATAGCTCAGTGGTAGCTTTGGCATATATATATATATATATATATATATATATATATATATATATATATATATATATTATGTGGAATGCATCGACTACAATTAAGAGTATCAATAAATTACCATGAACATGTACCTTTTACATATTTAGTGCCGATTTAGTCAGGGCTGAGTTAAGTGGGCATTGCAGGGGGCGATGGCCCCTAAGATTTTAAATTTTTTTAACTATTAAGGTCCACCTACAATGTTTTCTTTTTTGTTGCGCTGAACTCTTGACAAAATGATATTTTTTTTGTTGTGTTGTAGTATATATTATGACATGTACTAATTCTTACGCTTAATAAGTAATAGCCTTTGCAAAATAAGATAAATATACTTTCTTATTAGCAATCAAACAAATGTTTTTAACTTGGCCATGATATCAAGATGTGTGTATATATATATATATATATATATATATATATATATATATATATATATATATATATATATTATGTATGTGCAAAATTTGGGTAGTTAATTGAATTTTTTATTTTTTGTTTTAGAGTAATGGGAAAATCACATACTATTAAGTCATTTTTCAAGAGAAAACAATCAAATCATGTTTTAGTAAAACGTCGGGTGCAATTCTGACAAAGCTTTGATATGTTCTAAAAGATTTTTTTTTTGTTATGTTTTGTTGTCTTTGTCAAAGCAAATTCTATTCCTACATTATTTTTGTTAATTTTAGTAAAAATATGTTTTGTAATGATGGACGAATATATATTTTTTTGCCCCCCCCCCCCTCCCCTCCCTCCCCGCAAAAAAAATTCTGGCTCCGTCCCTGAATTGAGTACAAAAAATTCATAAACGGCCACACAATATGTATACATTCATGAGATATAAAGGAATTAAGAAAGAACATGGATATTATTATTTTATTTTATTGCGTAAAATTTTACGGTGTTTGTAATATCCAATTTCGTCGTTATATTTGTCGATATATATTATTTTCCTTTATAATCAGACAACTCACTTCTGTCGTAGCACTTTGATTTAAAAATATAATTTTTTGATCAAACAGTCCAAAAGACTAAAATATATATTAAAATTGTAATATGTTACAAAAGATGAAAAAATTAAAAAAAAACAAAAACTCACAGAGTAATTATTTTAAATAAAATAACTAATAATTAGAAAAAATGGTCAATCATAGCAATAACCCTAATAGACACCAAATAAACTCCCGAAATACAATCATATTTCCAAAATAATAATAGAAAACGCAGATTCGAACCATTCTTCAGCGTGACAATGAAAGAACAAGCCGCAATGAAAGCACAACATCTAAATCTGAATAATCCATCTTCAACCATTCATGCATCGAAAAAAGTTTCACAAACAAAAAAAATCTCCCAAACAGAAAAAACAAAATCTTGTTGAATTTCAACATCTTATCATGTTAACTAGCTCAGAATCTAGATTATGGATTATATTATACGCATGCTTTCAAAGTAATTAAATTCAACGTTTTATGAGCTTAAATGCAATATAACCTGCCCTAGCTAGCCCCTAGTGTACGTCGGGTATGATTACATTACAGATAATGATCAGGTAATCTACCATTAATTAATTAACAAGTGATATAACCTCAATTAATTAATTACCTAAGCTACATCTACTTATGAGAGAAAATATATACTATATATAAAGCAATTCTTAATAAGTTAGTCCCTCTATTTTCTTTATCTTTCAACTTATAACGGCTAATTTGTCCAACTTTATACAAACAACAAAATCAAAGTTTCATAAGGTTTTAACGTGGGGTTTTGTTTCTTTCATTTATAATGACACTGCAAGTGAAAAACCTAATATGGGTTGTCAGCCTCATAATTAAGCATTAATTTTCACATATTTTAATCTGCTCCCGATCTAGAAAAAGTGTATATATTAGTAAATTCACTAAATTTTAAATTTTAAATTTTAAATTTTAAAATTATATCAAGTCAAAAAAAAAAAATTTGTACTTGGCAGTATTATTTGTTTAATATTTTACAAGTTCTAATTTTACCCTACATAATTTACACACAAAATGTATATACGGGTCTCAAAGGAGGTTTGCTATTAAGAAATTGATATTTTCACATGAAAAAGTGTCGCTATATGTAAGACCCCAATTTTTATAAATAAAGATGATTTTTCTATAAATACCATTTTTGAATATTATGGAGTAAATTTGATTTAATATTATAGTTGTGGGTAATATTTATAAATTTTGAAAAGTACGCAAGTTGTTATATAATATTCGATTGGTGGGGAATATTCGTTTTATCGGGAATATTCGCATAACCACGCAATCATTAGTAGACCCCATTAACGGAATTATTATTGTCGGGTTGAGAAAACGACAAAAATATTTTATGAAAATAACGGCGGAAGTTTTACCGTTAATCATTGAAACACCCATTAAAAAAACAAGAATACTGGCATTGGTTGCATAGAATACACCAGATTGATTATCGATACTTACGTGTGAAGTCACACCAGTTTACTTATTATTTGGATCTCTATTTACCCATTTTTCAAAATTATCGGAAGGAAGTTATAAAGTATATATATATACGTGTTATATATATATATATATATATATATATATATATGACATGTGTGTGGATTTTGGTGGGGAATGATATTATCAAGTGGTATGTGGTGTGTGTTGTGTTAGTGGGAACATATATATATATATATATATATATATATAATGTGTCCATGTTGCATGTGAATTGACATATATATATATACTGCTTTGAAAAAATTGTCAGAAGAAATGAATTATTGGTTTCACGGGGGAGTACTGTGATTGTTATTATTATTATATATATCATATTTTATTTAAAAGATTTTGCTTTAAATATGGACCGTCCGATTAAAGTAAATCAATCCTGACAGATTCATGAGTTAGTTCTTATTATGCAATCCATTCTTCTATAAATAGTTTCATTCCTTCATTATTTCTTATTTAATTCAACAAACTCTACAGAGAGAGAAATTATAGAAAGAAAAGAAGAAAGAAGTCTCGCTACCTTTCTTTTCCTATATCCAGCTTTCTTTTACGGTAAGGGTATTTTTTTTTCATATTCATGAAGAGAACTTCTATTATTCCATTCTTTATTATTCTGTTGGAATAACTTGATACGCTGATCTACCTTATACTTGGTGATTTCTATTGTTATTCCATTCGTTATTATTTTGTTGGAACATCCACATGCATGCATTATACGCTTGAGACTGGTTAAAATCTTTATTATTCTGTTGGAACATCCTGTCTTGCTTGCGTAAATTACTTTAACTCGTTCCGTTATTTATTATTACATTGGAATATCCTCGTCATGCATGCGTTTCTACGTGGGACTGGTTAAAATCTTTATTATTCTGTTGGAACATCCTCTCTCTGCAAATTTTGCTCGACACCGTTCTCGTTATTTATTATTACATTGGAATAACTCGTACATGCCAAGCAACCGCATGCATGGTGATTTCTTTTGTTATTCAATTCTTTATTATACTCGGTTGGTTAAAGTTTTGACTTCTATACTCCATGAAATTAGTGGAATATCCTTAATATTTGCGCTTCATCCAAGATCTTTTCATGGAAATATTCTTCCGAGCATTCTTGAATTTTACTCTCAAAGAAGTATCATGTTGACAATTTGGACGTTATTAGTTCTGAATAAATTAATTTTTGAACTTGTTTTATTGAATTCTTATATCATTGTCATCATCCTCATGTTTATATATTTTTTGAAAGTCATCGTGGCCTATAGTGCATAGATGGACTTGGAATGATTATGACCGAGGATTATCTGATTGTAATCATGACCGTAATATTACAAATGATGTGGTAAAAGTCCTCATCGTCCGTAGTACATTGATGGACGGTTGTTGGCATGATCATGACCATTGATCGATGAATACAATAATATCCTCGGCGTGAGTGCATGGATAATTTGTGGTCGTGACCCTAATGAATATCCCTGGTCAGTAGATGCGGGGATGATGTAAATTATTAAAGTGAGTCTCAACGATAAAAGTGATGAAAAACCTTTTAAATCATAAAAGATAGTAGATTTTATTCTCTACTTGACTCTTTTAATGGATTGCTTGTTTTTACTTGATTAAACTTGATGTTTGTTATATTGTATCGGTTTAACCTTTGCTTTTAAGGCTAATGATAATTTATTACGCATTATCTTAGTCATAATATTTCATGGGCTAGTTGAGCTCACCCTTTTCTTTCACCGTTCTCTTCGTAAAAATGAGAACGAATTTGGGACGAGTTGAGGAATGGAGTGATGGTTGGGATGTTAGTATTAGCTAGTAGTCCTCACTATTACATTAAATAGTGTGAAAATAAAAGTAATGAGGACTTATTCTCGAGAGTGGATATTGTCAGTAAGATGATTTGTATTAAAACTCACGGCTCTCTTATTGTATAATTAAGATTGTATTTGTATTACGTACCATGTATTTGGCGACTCAAAATAGGTGATGTATACCTATATTTTGGGGGCGCCATGATTAGTATCAAAGCTTAGGGATATGATCCCCAGCTAAGGTGTGAGACAAGAACTAGGAGGGAGAGACGGGGAATTCCTTTCGCTAAGTATGACCTACCTAAGTTTATTTGATATTTAATTGGCTCTACGTAGTATAGGGATAATATGTTATATGATAATTAACCCTTGTTTTGTGGGCAAAGTGTTTGAAAATGGCATCAGAGAATGTTGAGAACATCAATGGAGAGCGAGGAGACCGTTGAGTCTCCACAGATTAATAATCGAGGATAATGTGCATCAGGAAGGCGACATTCATCAGGCAAACAACAACACTGACCAAATGATGAACGATGGAATGTTCAGAGACTTTATGCAATTCATGCAACATCAGGCAAGAGCAGCTCCTATACAAAATGCAGGTGGAGTTACTATTCACGTATACGACATTATTCACGTTTACGGCACTATTCACGAATACGACACTATTCATCGAAAAATAAAATTTTCTTCTTTTTGTCCAAGATGTCTATTATGGTTACTATCTTTGATTGTATCCATGTTTTGATCTTTATTTTGAATTCTGTTTCACAATTGGTTATTATGAAGTATTATTGATCTTGGATAAACTATTATACGAATCCCTAATATTTGTTCTTCTGTCTCACTGGATTCGTTTTCTTTAAAATATTTTTCATCATCCTCAGTCCTAAATGATGATATTACTGAATATCTTTGGCATGTAGTGCAAAGATGAATGATTAAATGATGAATATCTTTGGCCCGTAGTGCAAAGATGAACAGGTGTTGAGATGAACATGACCAACTGGTGAAATAAATGAATATCTTTGGCCTGTAGTGCAAAGATGAATATTTGATTAAAAGATGTATATTGATTGATGTTACAGGGATAAAATATTAATGATGGACTCTTAAATCTTAGAAGATAGTAGAATTCATTCTCTACGTGACTCTTCTAATGGATTGTTGTTTCCGCTGTATTTGTTGATCTAAAACTTGTTGTCTATTATATTCTATCAGATTTTTCCCTGTTGAAGACTAATGATAATTTGTTGTATATTATTCTAGTCATAATATTCTTTACTGGGCTAGTTGAGATCACCCTTTTCCTTTTTGTTCCATTTTTCTTCTCAGGAGGTGAGAACATAACAGGATCGAGTCGGGGTATGGAGTGATGGTTCTAGAACAATCCAAGGTATGTTATAATTGTGGAAAGGAAGGACATATCGCTCGAGATTGTACTATAGCAAAATCAAGTTCAGCAGGGATGGTGACTCCAAAGGCTGTCCCGGATAAGTCAAAATCGTGGTTCTCGGAAGAAGCGTTTGTCGTGAATCGGGCAAAACGTGAGGAACCCGAACGAGGTGATCACGGGTAAGTTAATCTTGAATTCTTGCGAAGTTTATACCTTACTAGATACCGGTTCTACCCATTCTTTTATCTCTCCTGCTTGTGCTCAACATTTAAACTTGACTTTGGGGAAATTGGACTTTAACTTATCTGTTGAAACTCCGCTGGGTGAAACCTTCGTTACATCTATAGTTTATAAATCTTGTTTGATCCAAGTTGGCATTATCACATTACCTGTTGATCTTATCTCTTTAAAGATACTTGCTTTTGATGTGATTTTAGGAATTGATTGGTTAACCACTCATCATGCCAAAATTGATTGTTTTTGTAAGGTTGTTAGTTTTCATATTCCTAACCAACCTGTCATACGAATTTAAACAACTAAACCACTAAAATCAATCACTGTCATATCAAGCCACAAAGCTATTCGTTTATTGAAAAACGGATGCCAAGCTTTCTTAGCCCATGTTATGGATTTGAATAAAGACAAGTCAGATTTGGATAATATTTCTGTTGTTAGAGAATTTTCTGATGTATTTCCTGAAGAACTTCCCGGTCTACCCCCAGAACGTGATGTTGAATTCTTTATTGATCTTGAATCGGGTACAAAACCCATTTCTAAAACCCCATATCAAATGGGTCCTATTGAACTTCAGGAGTTAAAAGTCCAACTGCAGGAGTTATTAGACATCGGTTTCATTCGTCCTAGTACATCTCCTTGGGGTGTTCCTGTTTTATTCGTAAAGAAAAAAGACGGGAGTATGCGACTTTGTATTGACTACCGAGAATTGAACCATGTCACCATCAAGAATAGGTATCCCCTACCTCGCATTGATGACCTGTTCGACCAGTTACAAGGAGAACAATTCTTTTCAAAGATCGATCTTCATTTTGGATATCATCAGCTGAAGATTAAAACTGAGGATATTCCAAAGACCGCCTTCAGAACTCGGTACGGGCATTATGAATTCTTAGTTATGTCTTTTGGATTGACTAATGCTCTTGCTGTTTTCATGGATATGATGAACCGTGTATTCAAGGAATATTTGGATCAGTTCGTTGTTGTCTTTATTGATGACATCCTCATCTATTCCAAAAGCCGTGAAGATCATGAGCACCATTTGAAGCTAATACTTGAAAGGCTTCGTGAAAACAAGCTATATGCCAAGCTGAAGAAATGCGAGTTCTAGCTTGAGGAAGTAGCATTCCTTGGGCACGTGGTGTCAAAACATGGAGTATCTGTTAACCCGGTGAAGATTGAAGCAATACAAAGTTGGGGGAGCAAGTCGAAGGCAGAATCAAGCACGTAGCTTTCGGGCTTAAATTGGTTATTATCGGAGATTCGTGGAAGGATTTTCTCGAATCGCTACTCCGTTAACTCAGTTGACTCGGAAGGATACAAAATTTGTATGGAGCGAAGAATGCGAGAAGAGTTTCCAAGAGTTTCCAAGGATTATCTACAGTGATGCTTCAGGCAAAGGGTTAGGATGTGTTCTCATGCAACATGGGAAAGTCATAGCCTATGCCTCGCGACAACTCAAAGAATATGAAAGGAATTATCCTACTCATGATCTGGAGTTGGCAGCAGTCGTTTTTGCGTTGAAGATATGGAGATACTATTTGTATGGGGAGAAAGTGGAGATTTATACGGACCATAAAAGCCTCAAATATTTCTTCACCCAAAAAAAACTCAATACGCTAAGAACGACGTTGGGTTGAAAGTCATTGAAAGATTACGATCACACTATTCAATATCATCCTGGAAAAGCGAACGTAGTAGCTAACGCATTGAGTAGAAGATCATATGCAAGTACAAGTGCGATATTGTTAATGCAAAGGCCCATTTTGTATGATTTGCAAAGGATGGAGATAGAGTTAAAGACTCCAGGGACCCACGTGATGATGGCGAATATACGAGTAGAACCGACTTTAATCGATACAGTTAAAGCTGCTCAAGCTACGGACCTGGGGATGATGCGTATGAAGAAGAAAGTGCAAGAAGGAGCTATTCCAAAAGCAAGAATCGATGAAGAAGGAATACTTCGAGTCAACTCTAGACTTTGAGTTCCTAACGATTCTGACTTGAAGTATAGAATCATGAGGGAGGCACACAACACCCCGTTTGCAATTCATCCTGGGAGTACCAAAATGTATCATGATATTCGACATACATTTTGGTGGAACAATATGAAGAGAAAGATCGCGGAGTTTATCTCGAGGTGTTTAACTTGTCAGTGAGTAAAGGCGGAGCATCAAGTGCCAAAAAGGTCCATTGCAACCACTTGAGATTCTAGAATGGAAGTGGGAACACATTACCTTAGATTTCGTTACAGGTCTTCCCAAAGTTTCTCAAGGCATAGATGCGATTTGGTTTATTGTTGATAGATTAACCAAGTCTCGCTTTCATTTCTTACCGACACGGAGAAACTTATTCCTCGAACGCCTTGCTCGTATATACGTGAATGAGATTGTGAGATTTCATGGCATGCCAAGTATCCATAGTTTCGGATCGTAACCCAAGATTCACTTCAAGATTTTGGGTTAGCTTGCAGAAAGCTATGGGCACGGATTTACGATTCAGTTCAGCATATTATCTTCAAATGGATAGACAATCAGAGAGGACTATTCAAACCCTTTCTAAAAATATCCCACATTCGTTGTAAAAATATCACCGTTAATATATTATTAAAATAATATATTTAAATGAATTATTTTATCGTAAAAAGATAAAATATTAATTTTCAACAATTGTCATTTTAAAATTTTCTCCATCTATATCCACATAAAATCAATATTTTCCTCATCATATAAATCAATAATTAATTATTCACAAATAATATTACAGTAATCATAATATCGACAACGGGTACGCCTCAGGAAGAGGGGCTTTCAATAAGAATTTCTTCATCTGGCGCCGCAATTAGGTGACCAAACCTCTCCTTGATGTAACTTTCTAGACATCGCCAATAATGTTATCTAATAATATTATTCGGATAATATGAATTATTGCTTCGATAATGAAAAATCTTCGTAATGACAATTATCAAACAACAAAGAATATAAAATATCAACGCAAAGAATTATTAACTCAATAAAATAATCGAGCAAAGAATTATCGTAATCATTATTGAGTAGTGCTTCTTCACGTAAGAATCAATAATTGGTGCAATACTGGTGTCTTCTTGTTCAACAACGCAGTATTAGTGTGTTTTAACCACCGGGTATTCTACAAAGATAACTGTGAATAACTACTACTGCGTTATTTAAAAACAACTTATATTTGTCGTTTTCTTCATCCAATCGCTTTTCAAGCATGGGGTCTACACACATTGGTCTGCCGTAATAAATGCATTTAATATTCTCGACAAAGATTTAATATTCCACGACCAAACTAATATTCCCAACGATAATGAATATTTTATAACCACTTGCTTATTTTGAAATATTTGCGTATTTAACCCTTAACTATCCACATTAATCAAATCAACCCTTACTATTTCAAAATAATAAATAAAGGAAATTCCTTTTTATTTAAAAATTTCGTGGTCTTACATAAGGGATGTTATTTTCTTCTTAAATGATATTATTTTCTTTAATATCATTATGCCGAAATATTGGTGAACTTTTTAATCAAATTTGAAACTTTTTGTGTCGAGTTACTATCTTACGATATCTGAAACTATTCACCACGAATCGACACTATTCATTAGAAAAATGAAATTTTCTTCTTTTTATCCAAGATGTCTATTATGGTTACTATCTTTGAATGTATCCATGTTTTGATCTATATTTTGAATTCTGTTTCACAATTGGTTATTATGAAGTATTATTGATCTTGGATAAACCATTATCTGAATCCCTAATATTTGTTCTTTACGTCTCATTTGGATTCATTTTCTTTAAAATATTTTTCATCATCCTCGGTCCTAAATGATGATATTTTTGAATATCTTTGGCACAGTAGTGCAAAGATGAATGATTAAATGATGAATATCTTTGTCCCGTAGTAGTGCAAGATGAGCAGTGTTGAGATGAACATGACTAATTTGGTGAAATAAATGAATATCTTTAAGATATAGTGCAAAAAGATGAATATTTGATTAAAAGATGTATATTGATTGATGTTACTGAGGATAAAATATTGATGATGGACTCTTAAATCTTAGAAGATAGTAGAATTCATTTCTACATTGACTCTTCTAATGGATTATTATTCATTGTATTTGTTGATCTAAGACTTGTTCATTCATTATATTCTATCACATTTTTCCTGTTGAAGACTAATGATAATTTGTTGTATATTATCTTAGTCATAATATTCTTTTTTGGGCTAGTTGAATTTCACCCTTTTCCTTTTTGTTCTATTTTTCTTCTCGTGAGGTGAGAACATAGCGAGGATCGAGTCGAGGTATGGAGTGATGGTTTTAGAAAGATGTTTTAGTTGTCCTCATTATTTCGTAAAATAGTGTATGAATAATTGTAATGAGGACTTATTTGGGTGTGGATATTATGCTGTAAGACAATATTTGTATTTAAACTCACATGTATGTGTTCTTGCCGTATTTTGCACGACAATTGTATTATTGAAGTTGTAGTTTGCTTTCTGTACCATGTATTTGACGACTCAGAATGGGTGTTGTATACCTATTTTGGGGGTGTCACAGTTAGGCCAAGCGTGGTTCTTGAATTTTCGGTCAGAAAACATCAGTGCGTGTGTGCTTTTGCTTAAATCCCTAGCTTTTATTTCTTTTAATACTAAGCCTAAATTTAATACCCTAGCCGTTTTCATTAATGTTTTTCCCAGAGTTTTCCCAACGTTCTTCTTCTGCTTATATAAATACTGCTTCTGTTCTTCAGAGACATACACATAGCATATACTATTTAGCTTCTTCTTCTTCTTCTTCTTCTTGTCTCTAAATAGTCAAAGATAAGTCCACAGTTTTTTTTGTGAGTACACGCAATTGAAGATTTCGCCGTTGAATCTTGAAAGGTGAACGCTAGTAGAAAGCTCAACTGCATCATCAAGATTTATAACTGGTGAAATCACTTTTTAGGACGACAAGACTTTTGTTCTGTTTAAACTTTCTTTATATCTGAGATAAGTTGTTCCAATTTTATTCATCAATTGGTCTTGTTAATATTGTTATATATTCCAACAAATTTTTATATAAACAAAATCAAAAAATCATATAAAAATATTAATTTCATTTCTGCGCTACTTGGCCTATATCAAAACATTAAACAATGGGTAGAGAATGATACTTGTTCTTAAGCAAGTGTTTTTCCAAGTAAAGTTGTGTGAACTCGGTGACCAACTTAATTTTGTCCCGCTTGGCTTCTAGAAAATAAACTAGAATACTATGGTATAGGAGAAACTTCCCTTTGTCTCTTCCTTTGCCATCCAAACACTGTCAGCACAGCAAAGAACAAGAAAGCGACAAAATTACTAATGATATGTTGGATCCAAGAAATAGAATGGAGACTAGAATGATTCATTTTTATTTTATTTTAATTAAAACGAGTTATTTTATACTTTTCCTAATGAATAAAATTAATAAATTTTAGAGAAATAAGAATGGTTCGATTCATTCCAATAGCAACAAAAAAAACATAATTTTTTTCGATTCATAAGAATGAATCATTCCATTCTCATCTTCGTTACTCCAATCCAAACGTAACATAAAGAAATAATAAAACTACATTAATATAAGAAATTGATATTTTCACATTATTTTTTGATATTTTTACACGTAGAGCCCACATATTAGCTAATAAAAATTGAACACATTTACTAATATATAGACTCTACGTGTACAAATATTAATTCCCTCAATATATTGCTATGAGGAGTACTTATATTAACTTAAAACATACACTAACAAGTGAAAAAAAAATAAGTTGTTTATCACATGCACTAAAAACTAAAACAACGAAAATATATATGGATTGGGATTGAATTACAGAAAATATTTACTTGAAATTAAGTTTTTATAGTCCAATCAAAATAAAGAAACCAAAGCTGCTGAAAACACTGTTGGAAAATGGAAACACACATTTATAATGTGGTAGTGCGCGCACGTGATTCTTCCCTCTCACACTTAAAAGCGCTGGTTAGTGTAGTGTAGCCCACCTTGATCACCTTATAGTCAACAAATTGTTTAAATAGTCAAAGCCCTAAGGCCCATTAACAGTGGCAAAAACGCAATTAAATCAGAAACCAATGCCCCTTTTTATAATCATAACTACATACAAACTATAAAGCCAAACATGTTCTTAGCTCGCCACATTTGAATACCAGACCGTTATTCCTCCTCCCCCACACTTTCCCGGCAAAAATACTCCACCAGAATAACCGCCTGAAAATTTCTAAAATGACTAAAACACCTCCGCCTGTACTGAAATTCCCACTCATTTTCCTCTTTCTCTATCTCCCCCTCATGTCCTTCCAAGTAAATTCACAATTCCCCGCCGCCGAACGCGCCACCCTGCTACATCTGAAGCGAAAGTTCGGCAACCCGCAGGGGCTACAACACTGGAACGCCACGTCATCTCCGTGTGATTGGCCGGAGGTTATTTGCTCCAGCTCCGGCGACGTCTTCGGCTTGGATCTCAGTTACAAGAACATCACCGAACCGATTCCGGCGCTGATCTGTGACCTTAAAAACCTCGAAGCTCTATATCTCTTCGACAATTACATTCCCGGTGAGTTCCCTAGGGTTTTGTACAATTGCTCAAAGCTCTCGGAGCTCGACCTTTCTCAAAATTATTTTATCGGCCGAATTCCGGGCGATATTGACCGGATTTCCACTCTCACGAGGCTCAACCTCGGCGCCAACAACTTCACCGGCGACATTCCTCCGGCGGTCGGCCGGTTGCATAACCTTCAAGCGCTGCTTTTGTACTATAACTTGTTCAACGGCACATTTCCAGCTGAAATCGGAAACTTGACGAATCTCCAATACCTGGAGTTGGCCTATAATGATTTCAAGCAGGCGGCGATTCCAACGGAGTTCGGGAAGTTGAAGAATTTGACATTTTTGTGGATGTCAGGTACGAATCTGGTCGGAGAATTACCGGAAAGTTTATCAAGGTTATGGAGCCTTCAACAGTTGGATTTGAGCTCAAATTACTTGGAAGGTCCAATTCCAAAAGGTTTGTTTTTGTTGAAGAATTTGACCAAGGTATTTTTGTTCAAGAATAAGTTATCAGGCTCAATTCCTTCAGTAATTAAGTCATTCAACTTAACTGAAATTGATCTTTCTATGAACAATTTGACTGGATCAATTCCGGAAGAATTCGCAAACTTGCCAAAATTGGAGCTCTTGAATCTGTTTTCGAATCAATTATCAGGCGAAATCCCTTCAAGAATAGCTCTAATTCCAACACTGAAAGACTTCAGAGTATTTCGCAATAATTTAAGTGGATCATTCCCAGATGAATTAGGCCTACATTCCAAGCTGGAAGCATTTGAAGTTTCCCACAATCAGTTTACCGGAAACCTGCCGGAGAACTTATGTGCCGGAGGAACTTTATTCGGTGTGGTTGCCTTTTTGAACAGCCTAACCGGAGAAATTCCGAAATCACTTGGAAGTTGTGCTAGTTTGAGGACAGTTCAGCTATATGGGAATAATTTCACGGGTGAGGTTCCATTAGGCCTTTGGACATCAGTGAATATGTCGAGCTTGATGCTAAGTGATAACATGTTTTCGGGTCATCTTCCTGGTAAATTGGCATGGAATTTGTCACGATTGGAGATTAGTAACAACAAGTTTTCTGATGAAATTCCGGTTGGGATTTCTTCTTGGGTGAACTTGGTTGTGTTTAAGGCTAGCAATAATCTGTTTTCTGGTGTTATTCCACTAGAACTCACTAGCCTTTCTCAGCTAACCACACTTAATCTTGATGGAAACTCACTTTCTGGTGTACTTCCTTTCGAAATCAAGTCATGGAAATCTCTTAACACTTTGAATTTTGCAAGAAACAATCTTTCCGGATCAATTCCTCCGGTTATAGGTTCTGTACAAGATCTTCTTGAGCTTGATTTGTCAGAAAACCAATTTTCAGGTCCAATTCCTCCTCAATTAGGCCGTTTGAAGCTTATTTCTTTGAATTTGTCCTCCAATAAACTTACTGGGAAAATCCCAGGTGAGTTTGATAATATGGCATATGATAAGAGTTTCTTGAACAATTCAAAACTTTGTGCCACAACATCAGATTTGAACCTTAGTAGTTGTTACACCAAAATCCCCAACTCCGACAAATCCTCAAACAAAACTTTTTCCATGATTCTACTTCTAGCAGTAGTTGTTTTACTAGCTACTGTCATTTCGACTATGCTTTTGGTTAGAGATCATCGCAGGAAGAAGCACAACCGCGATATAGCTTCATGGAAATTGACATCATTCCAGAGATTGGATTTCACTGAGGCTAATATTTTGTCAAGTTTAACAGATCGTAACATGATTGGGAGTGGTGGCTCAGGAAAAGTGTACCAAATTCCCATTGGCCGGACTGGGGAATATGTTGCTGTTAAGAGGATTTGGAGTAACCATAAACTAGACCACACATTGGAGAAAGAATTTCTA
Organism: Panax quinquefolius; assembly: GCA_020205615.1. Lineage (NCBI taxonomy): Eukaryota > Viridiplantae > Streptophyta > Magnoliopsida > Apiales > Araliaceae > Panax > Panax quinquefolius. Next base: position 29,587,140 of record CM035155.1, read on the forward strand.
GCAGAAGTTGAAATATTGGGTTCTATTCGACATTCCAATATAGTGAAGCTCTTGTGTTGCATTTCAAGCGATAACTCCAAGCTTCTTGTTTACGAGTATATGGAGAATCAGAGTCTTGATAAATGGCTACATGGGAAGAGAAGAATAGCATCTCCAATGACTAGGACAGTTCATTTTGCATTGGATTGGCCGAGAAGAATGCAAATAGCCATTGGTGCAGCACAAGGCCTCTGCTATATGCACCATGACTGTTCTCCACCCATTATTCATCGCGATGTGAAGTCTAGTAATATTTTGTTGGATTCTGAGTTCCAGGCTAGAATTGCAGATTTTGGCCTGGCCAAGATTTTAGTCAAGCGCGATGAGGCTAATACCATGTCTACTATTGCTGGCTCATTTGGTTACATTGCTCCTGGTAAGAACACTTGCTTGTTTTGAATAGCCCTTCAAAATTCCATTGTGTTAATTCTCCATATTTTTACTGATTTTTACTAAACATACAATAACAAGAATCACATAACATATGCATTCACTTTCATAAGAGATGAAGATAATTTTTACAGACGACACAAACCTCTTCTTTTATCCTAGCTTGGGACAGGCTATGCTACACTAAGAAATGTTAGAAAGTTTTTTCTTACCATTTTCGCAAATTAATTCTGGGGTTTCTGTTAAAATGGTTTGTTTTACTGAATGCAGAATATGCCTACACAACGAAAGTGAATGAAAAGATCGACGTTTTCAGCTTTGGAGTGGTACTTCTTGAACTGGTGACCGGAAGAGAACCTAATTATGGAAATGATAATCACATAAACCTCGCGGAATGGGCATGGAGGCATTTTGGGGAGGGAAATGCCATTGCTGATGTTTTAGACAAGGAGATCAAGGAACAATGCTACTCGGAAGAAATGAGCAATGTTTTCAAACTGGGGTTAATATGTACTAGCACTTTACCTTCAAGCAGGCCTACTATGAAGGAGGTTTTGCAGATTCTTCGTCGTTCAAGTCCTCAAGAATGTACTGACGGAAAGAAAGGTAGCGATTATGATGTTGATCCACTACTTGGCAGCGGTGCTACTTATCTTTCCAGTTACCGGAAAAGTAAGAATGTATCACTGGAGGATGATAGTAGTTTTGTTGATATTATCTAATGCTGGACAAATTATAGAGAAGGCTATGGCATCTATCTTATGGGAAAGTCATAGGTATAGGTTTAGTGCGTCTTACTCCAGTGTATTCCTTTATAATTGTGTCTAGTTCTGTTACACTATCTGCATGTAAAATAAATCGTTATTAGCTTCTTTTTTAAACCATGGGTGTCTGAACCTCTTAAAACGTTCGACTAAACCCAAGATTACACGCGCCCACACCAAGAAAATCCAACCATAAGCTTGTTTAGGCAAATTGACAATATTTGATCATGTTATCTTCTTATATATTATTGCCTTGTTTATTAATTAGAACATTATTACTATTTACGATGTCAAGTAATTAAGTCTGCAACTATCAATAATAGGAGATTATATAGCTAGAGGATTTGTTGTATAGTAGACCACCTTTCGGCTCAAAAGGCCAGCCCACACATGCATATGATTCTAGTTTCTAATTTCAATCTGCTAATTCACAAACTTGCTAACTATAATAAAATAAAAGATATTGGAAAGTGAGTGTAGTACGAGGAAATGATGCCAATCATATCTAGGCAACAAAAAGACAACGGAAATGGAAGCGTGCAACAGCTTAAAAAGGCCTCACTTCTCTTTACCCGATGACTCTTAGCTGGAACCATGTCTCTTGCAATAATGTAATGCACACATAAAAGTTGGACAGCCACATTAGCTTATAAAGTACAAAGTATAAACTCCGAAGCCACTGCCTGAAATTCAGGTAGTTGCCATCCTTTACAACTCATCTCACACAGAGTCACCAACTCTTCAGATTAACTGCTTTGAATCCTCTGAACACAAATCATCCACAACCACCTTCCTATTCTCACCTTTTTTCCTTTTCAGTTTTCTATTGCTTATAATCAGAAGGAAAAGAAAAGAAAACAGCCAACAAAAACTAACTCATAAACAGCTTATTAAAGTCGAACTCCCTTCAAATGGCCACGGCATTTCTCTAAGTTTCAACAGTTCTCCAAAATCACTAGCTCCTTGCATCCCATTTCACCCAGATGAAAAGTACTCTCACATGTGAACCTCCATGACAAAAGCCGGGAATTCATTAGGCATTCACCAACGAGGTTGTGAATCACTCCTTCGAAAAGATTGGTCACAGTTAAATAGTCAACCTTGCCGGTTTTACGCTGTCGATTCCAAACTCAACCTGCTAGGAGAAAGACAAACAACCAAACAAGACATGGTATAGTGATTAACATGTATTCAAATCATAGACAAGGTCTTAAAGAACATGCCTTGTCAGTGGCCGTTGTGAAGATTCAGAACTAGATTCATCCTGGGACTCCATGACCATCTCAAGTGCAATATTTGGCTTAGACGACATAAATCAAAGAGAAAAGGAGTAAGTTTAATGCCAACAAAAGATATGGGTATATTTGGAGAGAATGGGAAATAATGATGCAAAGCCCCAGTTAAATATGGTCAAGCACTCGAGCATATATTCATTGGGGATGACCACCATAAATGCACCAAGTTAGTAGTGTACATAAAAAAACTAACAAGTTAAAATGGTTAAAATATCTAGTTAAATGAAATAGCAATAATTTGGTAAAAAAGTAATTGGCAAATAAAGGATTTTACTAAAGTCAGACTAAATTCAAAAATGATCCGATATCCTTGCTCTTCTAATCATAAGATCCTCTTGAGGCGACAAGCAAGGCTTGCTCGGAATTGGTCTCAACTTAAACACCCATGTTCATTTTCCAAAGATCTTTGTCACTGTGCAAAGATTCTTCCAAAAAAAGAGAATGAAAAAGAAAAACCAAACAACATATAACAGCAGTAATATCTCAAGGAAAAGTAAGAGACGAATGAAAACAAGGGTTTAATGCACAACCTTCAACTCTTCTGCCAAACCATTTTTGGATACTCCAATCCCACTCAAACATGCATTTCCCGGTGGCAACTCTTGATCTGCCATGCTTGCAGGACCCTGCAAGTACCCTTGGCTCTCACTATCTTCAAAACATCCAGAATTCTCAAGGCCATCTGCTAATTTCTAATCCAAAATCTTCAAATGAAGAAACTGACCTCGCAAGTGAGATTGTGAACCCTGTAATTTGATCCACATACGCTTCCAGCATTTTCATCCCCAAAAGTCCGTTCGACCAGCTGCCTGTCATCCTCAACAACACCTCTCTCAGTCGCCGTTCTACTTGAATATTTACTCTCAGCATTATCCAGATCATTTGAGACCAAAGCTCCCAAATTCTCATTTAGTTCGAATTGACATGTTTCCATTATCCTAGTAGATTTTACTTCACAAGGAACAAGTAAACCCCGGCAAAGAGAGGTTTCTCTCCCAGGTTGTTCTAGGTCCGGTTTATTTGCATCTCCCAAGGTATTAGATCCATTTATTCCAGTCTTTAATTGTGCATCAAAATTACTATCTACTTCATAAGTTACCAAGTGTTCCACTTTACCATTCCCAGTGATGCTGATCCTAGCAGCTCCACCAGATATACTTGAACCACTTTCTGAAGAGACCGATATAGTCTGTCGTGGGCTAACAGATACCCTCTTCTCTGGTTTGTCTGGCTTCACTTGAACCCCTTCATCATCCCGTTTCCTCTTAAGCTGCTTTTCTACAGATGTGGTCCTGCAGCCTTCAGCATCTGCCTTGGAATTTTTGGCAGCCTGCTGGGTTGTGTGCCTTGGTGGACGTGGCCGCTTATACCCATCGGGAAAAACATATGGAGGAATTTGCTTCCTTCGAACATGAGAAACAAAGATATCCATCCCTGGTTTCCAGAAGTTGTACATATTAACCTCTTGCTTAAACTCATCAACTGTTCCGCGGATATCAAATTGCTGCCCTTCTTCAACTTTCACTCCCTGCTTTCTCTGCAGGCCCATGAAAAAAGCACAATGTAGACATGATATGGATGTGTCTGCATATTCATTCGGATAAGGATGGCACTGCAACATCCCATACGTGTCTCTTTCTATCTGCAGAGAACCATAGAGCACAGATGAGAAATGAACAAAGATTGTACCTTTTATCATTTTGTGCTTGAGATTATTAAGTACTTGTTCTGAGCACACAAATTCACATAACTTTCACCTTCAATGTGAGTTGCCTAAGCCGGGATTCCACCCAACCTTTCCACGATAACAGATCATCATCATCTGCTGCAACAAGGTCAACCTGCAGGTAGTTTTTATATACCTCAAAGAAGATATAGGGCTCAAACAGAGGACACCATTGTGCTTTGTTCAACTCAATCTCCTGGATACAAGAGAGAAACAGAAATGCTAGAGCATCAACATCAAGCAAAAGAAGCTTGGTGAGGAGGAAACAATAAACCATTAAAAATTACCCCATTATGTCTCACCTCGCAGATCTTGTTACCAAATTGAAATTGATCCATCATAATGCGGAGTGTACTAGTTGAGACATTGTAACTAGAGTTCATACAAGGGTATGCAGGTGTAATGATTGGCATATGATGTGTGCGGTCCCAATGGTTCTTACGAGGGTCCCAAACAGGAAACCCAAGTTCATCCTCTTCGATTGGGCATAACATCACAGGGTTTGGCCAACGCCATTGTGTATAGACTCTGAAAAAACGAGAAACCAGCATACTAGGGATTGCATTGGGATAAAGCTGGCAAACCCGAGCAACTAACAGAGCCCAATTTACCCCACCAAGAAAACCTGTAACCTAAACACAAGGAGGAAAAGAAATAATAAAATGTCATCTGGACGAATGAGGGAAATAGATGACAAAACAAAACATAGCTGATAATTTTGTGCCTCACATTTGAATAAACACCTCGTCTTTTTGCCCAAAATTTCAAACATCTGAGAGTTGTGCAGAAGTGCTACAAAATTTATGATGATTAATTAACTTTTAAGTCAATAAGATTTTCAAATGAGCCAACGTCAAGAAGAGAATATATCCACCTCAACATTTGGAACAAGCTTAAGAATTTGGTCTGCAACCCGGCATCCATTAAGACTTCGCACAGTTTTCTCATCAACATTGTACAGCACAGAACCATGTGAGATGTCTAGGTCCTTTTCACAACAGTAACAAAATGAATTATATATTAGTAACAAAGGATGCTATGAATTTTCACCAATACTAAGATGACAGTAACCACAGAGATCTTAAAACTATTCCATCACTCTCCTTTAGTAAATTCCATATTAAACTTATTATTATAATCAATATTCTTTCGTCTCGCAAGACTACTAGAAAAATGAATACAATGTTTTCCAGTTCCACTGCATATAGACATGCAACTTCTGGTTCAACAAGTTACCGTGTTGTCTTTTCAAGAGGAGGCATCTTCTGTCAGATCCAGTAAATATAACTGGGGACACAACAGTAAATAATATTAGTTGTAGTGGCAAGTAGCTTATAGAATGTAGCTTATTCCATGTGATTCTAGAAAGGAGGTAGTTGAGAGGGCAAACAAGTCTTTTGCTTAGTTGTATTGCTTTAAAAATAGTAGCTGGTGTAAAAGATGGAAAGCAGATTATTATGATGAATGAATTTCTGAGAACGTGAACTCAGTTTCAAGTCACAGTTATTCTTCTTCCTCCCATTCTTTTCCAACCTCAATGCTATCTTCTTCTTCTAAATTGATTCTAACCCTATTTTCTAGAGTTTCTCTCTCTTAAATCTCTGTAATCTCCTCTCTGCACTCGGGACTAGCCCCAGGGTCCTGACAATTTGGTATCAGAGCAGTTGAACCTGCTGCCATCTTCCTCTGCAATCATCTAATCTCTGATCTTCTTCTTGTTCTCCTTAATCTTCTTCTCTTCTTCAAGCTATCTCAAATTCTTGCTTACACCTAAATCTATCAACTGCACACTAAGTGTTTGTTGAATTGTTTCAGTCAAAACACTCTTTTATTCTTCTAAAAAACTCAATCTCAATCTCCTCTTGATCTCCAATCCATTCTCATCTTCTCAGAACTTCTTCTACTCAATTTCTCTCTCTACTTCACAAAATTTAGCAGCAACAACAAAAATATGAAGCAAGCAGCAGCAGAAAATCTATTAGAACAAGCAACTCTGATATTATGTTGTTTAGAGCACCTGCAACCAAAGGAAATCAGCTCACAACTGCGTTGATTCTGGTAATTCTCATCTCCTCTACACTCATTCTACTTAGTTTCAGCTCGCCTAATCATTTTCCTTCTATAACATCATCCCTTCATTAAGGCATATTATCAAACACACAGGCTCCATAATCATTTCGTTCAGCTCTCATTTAATACATTATTCTGCTATTAACAGTAAATAAACTAGTTTAATTCATTGCTGAACTAGTTTGTACAACTGATATTTGATCAGTTTGAGTCTAAGCTTCATTTCACTGCTCACTTACTTCTTTAAGTCTCTCTAAGCTCAAGCTGGGCAGACTTGACAATTGTTTGAACTCAGATCCTTGTATTAGTCAGAAGAGATCCAATTCGCTACTGTCCTACCATATTGTGCTCACTCAAGCTCATTTAATCTACAACTGAGTAGTGTTGCCATTACTCAGAAAATTCTTCAAACTCAGTAGTTGACTTGTCCCTTAAACTACTATTTCATTCCTATTCCTTCACATCTGAGTATGTAAAGACCAACTCACAGAGGTCAGAACATGTTCTTGCAACAAGACTTCTTAAGTTTTAGAGACAATACTAATGAGAAGTTTCAGAAAATGGAAGAGAAAATGGACTCCTTCATGGAATACATGACTGAGTTGATGAGGCACAGAAATTCTAGTGCTGGACCAGAGTTTACAAATTTCTTTGTTAATGTAGACCAGGGTAAGAATTCAGTCCATGTGAGCCGAAAAAATATTAAGGAAATTTTCAGAAATCCTATACAACCTGAGAAGGAAAGTAGAAGGAACCTTGATTATGATGAGATCCATTGGAATCAAAACTCAGAAAAGGAAGGGGATGACAAGGATCTTAAGCCTCTCGCACTTTCATTTTCCTTCTTCTATGAAGGTGTAGAAGCTGCAAGTTGGGTTAAAAATTGTGAAGAATCATACTATGAAGGTCCTCCAATATATGATGAAGAATTGCAGCAAAGTGACTAGATAGCAGAAAGGGAACTGCATCATCCTGTGAATCAACATTTTCAAAAGATTCAACCAACAAAAAGATTGGTAGCAAATAAGAGAGTCAATGAACTGGGGAAGTCCAAACTCTATTCCCCTCAGTTCTTTAAACGAGCTACCATTTATGGGCAAGAAGAAAAGCTTTTGTTTGATGTTGAAACTCTAGGGAATGATTATGTACAACAAGTGAAAAGTGCTGCAGAACCACACTCTAATCAGGGGCTATTGGAAACCCAAAGCCAAAAAGTTGAGAACCAAGAGGCAAGGCAAAGGTGGCTTCCTTCATTACAATTGGAAAAGTCAAATTACCATGGTCCTCTAAAAGTTGGTGGAAATCCAGAGTATATTGGTACCCTAAAGAATGATGAAGACTTATGGTATAGTTTACCACCAATATTTGATGAGGAGCCTAAGGTGGATACCTCTCAGGATAGACAACTGTTATATGCAATCAATGCTATATGCAGTATCACACAAGGGTTCCCTTCAAACTGGGACCCTTAATAGCCCATTCAAGGAAAGCATGAGCTCTCCTAGGACTTACTGCATGCAGTCCAGAAATAAATGGCCTGGCTACTCCATGGGAAGGCAGGTGTGTTGTGGAACCTGAAACATTGGAGACTCAAGATGTAAAACAAGGTCCTTCTGAAGTACCAGAAAACATACAACCAATTATTCAGGTGATTCCTATGCAAAGAACAAGGCAATGGAAAAAAGCTATCCATCTAGAGCATGCCAATTTCATTATTGAGATAGGCAGACCTCTGACATTTGAAACAGCTGAATGCAAGAATACTTTGACCGGAAAGGGGTGGTATGCAACCCCTGCTCCTTGGAGGGACAAAATAGGATCAGCATTTGAAATCCTACGCTCTGAAAATGGGGTTAAGGCAAGCTTTCAATGAAATGCTTACTATGGGAATGTTGTTGAAAATGCCCCAAGTGACATCTCTAAAGGCAAAGACACTCTAGCCTCCTTAAAGGGTGAGAAGGACGTTTTGATTTTTGATCTTTATGATGCAAGAATGGTTAAGCATCTGAGTCAGGAATTCATGAGGAATACCAAGAAAGACATAAGTGGCCACCCAATGGTTCCCTGGAGGCTGAGGGCTCCTTATGAGAAAGCAACACCCTCATCCATTACTCAAACTACTAGTGAGATTGATTCTTCCTATAAGGGTGTTAATTTCTATTCCACCATTACCCGTGCCAATTTTGGGGAGATAATTGCAGGTATAATTGTTCCAACTCCAAGGAACACCACAATAGTAACCAAAAAGGACCAGATGTTACAATCAAAGGAAGAGATTGATAAGATTGAACAAAAAGCAGAGAAGTACCAGTCTGAAATTAAGCTTCCTAACATTTTAAGCTATGGTAAAATTAAAATAAACAAGTTCTTGAGCTTCTGTTTTGACCCGGTGGAAATGGATACTTTAAGCTACAGAATGTTGACAAGGAGAATCGAAGAATGAAGGTCTTTGAATTTCAGCAATCCATGAGGACATGGATACTTTAGGAGGGAGAAATGTCAGATCCAATAAATATAACTGGGGACATAACAGTAAATAATATTAGTTGTAGTGGCAAGTAGTTTATAGAGTGTAGCTTATTCTAGAAAGGAGGTAGTTGAGAGGGCAAACAAGTCTTTTGCTTAGTTGTATTGCTTTATAAATAGTAGCTGGTGTAATAGATGAAAAGCAGATTATTATGATGAATGAATTTCTGAGAATGTGAACTCAGTTTTGAGTCACAGTTATTCTTCTTCCTCCCATTGCTTTCCAACCTCAATGCTATCTTCTTCTTCTACATTGATTCTAACCCTATTTTCTATGGTTTTTCTCTCTTAAATCTCTGTAATCTCCTCTCTGCACTCAGGACTAGCCCCAGGGTCCTGACATCTTTCAAAATGAAGATATAAACAACACATGAAAAGAAAATAGTAACTAACTACCATATAGTGAAAAAGAGTCGAGGAATAATACAGAAGTTAAGAAATGTACGAGAAATGCAAGTGGATGTCTAAATTTCAGAACATCACATCTTCCAACCATCATCTTTAGGACATAAGACAACTCCTCCTGGACCTGACAGAGTGAGCAAGTGGGAGGAAGAGAGAGCAGGTCGCACCGTACATGACTTGAAGCTACCTCTTCATATTCTCTTTCTCTTCTGGCTCTAAAGAGCTCAATTTACAGCTTTAATTATAATTACATGTGTAAACACTTGAAAACTGTTGGTCACTTGGTTGTTACACATTTTTCTCTAAAATGGAACCATTTTAGTTAAAATAATTGTTAATGATCAATTGATTATTGTTATAATTGTTAATGATTAATTCATTATGAAGCGTTGAAGTACCTGACTAAAAAATTAGGAAATATTAATTAATGGAGCAACTGAAGAAAAATAGCCAGAAAGGATAATCTTGGCACTTACCTCTGGAACAACCAAAAGAGATATACCGGCATAAAGGAGATCAATTGATATTCCCTGGAACTTAAATTTCATTACTGGGACATGAGCATCCGTAACTGGCTGAAGCTCAGTAACTTCATCCATTTCAGCCAAAATATCATGCAAAATAACAAAGAAATCTTCCTGAGGAAAGAAAGACATACATTAGTGAAAAAACTATAAATAAAATATTGAGGGACTTAGCATGAATTGTGATGAATAAATAAAGTTTTAAATAGTTTATAATATGAGAATAACAGTGGTAGCATTGGCTTTGACCCACCACTCCTACAGTGTAAGCGGGAGTTGGATTCTCACCGCCCTTCCCCATATGTAATAGATCAGGTTCTAAATTATACCAAAAAATATAGTTTATAATTCACCTCTCGATTCACATAAGAAGGCCCGACACACAAGGTGTCCATATCAGCTCCAGGACCATGTACCTGTGAGTAGATAATTTGTTAATATCATATCACAAAAAAAATAATTTTTTGTAGTATATAACAAATTTCAAACAAAAAATTACTTAAATATTGATATTTCAGACAAAAGATGAGGCAACTATTGATATTGATGTTTGCCATATTTGGTAAACATCAACTTTGCTTGCCATCCAGTGTTTGAAACCACATCGAAGACATCTAATGCAACTACCTCATCATTTATAGTTCCAAAAAATGTTATAAGAGATGAAATAGTACTAGTTTTATACATATCCGAGACATTTATTTATACATTGTATATAGATGTACTTAAAAGAGTTACCTATGAAAGGTTATGCTTTCTTGAAATAGGTGCTATTAAGTTTTACTTTCTGATGGTTCTCAAAAGAGTTACCCATGAAAGGTTATGCTTTCTTTATGCAGACAGCAATGCACGGAGCTAACCAGACCATTGATAATGGGGCAAGTTCTTAGTTAATTATTGACTTCTATATTTCTCTGTGTAAGCATGTGGAGGAGTGAATTATCTCTTCACTCATTGTGTAGTGTCTAGCAAGTGGTATTTTCTTCGTTCATTATTTGGAATGGGCTAATGCCAATGTTGTGAAAGACTTGTTATGTTTGATAAGTGCCTTTGTGCTTAAAAGAAGAGGAAACTTACTCTTAGTTGTCTGATGTGGTCTAGCCGTCTAGTTGGGGGAGAAGAAATGTGGGATATGTCGAACTTAATTAGTAGGAGTGGAGTTATTACTACACATTTGGGTTCATTGCTGCTGAATATTCTCTTCTTTTTTTCTTTTTTCCCGGTTTCAATAGGATTTTCCTGAATATGAGGACTTTTTTCTTGTTCTTTTTGTTTTTGCTTTCTTCTTTTTTTTCTGTGTCGGGGAATTTGTCTTTGGACTGTGATGTATGTAAATGTTTTAGTGCCAGGTCTCTAATAGGGGAGGGAAGGGGAGGAGATAGTTTTAGTTAAATTTTCATATAAAGCATAGGTGTTTTTGTTTCTATTGCTCCTCAGTTACACCTTGTGAACATGGGATATATTGTGTTGTATCCATATTCATTCTTCATATTAAACTAAACAAGGAACAGTAACAAACAACACAACTTTACTTTGCAATAAAAAATTAGCTTTCTTTTTATTATTCTTTTCTCACTTTTGGGGGTAAGTATGCCAGTATTTGTAGCTTGATCAGGATGATCTTTTACATAGAAAATTCTCCACATATCTCAAAAAATTCTAAAATTACATGCCGTTGCTTAAATAACTAAGCTTACCACTCTCCAAATGCTTAAAGAATATAGATCCAGATAGATCATGTTCTTCTTTCACTTAATTTGTATTCTATTCACATAATTACAAAAATTAGCAAACCTTACAGCTCCGGACTCCTATCACCATCCAATTACAATACTGTACCATCTAGGGTTATGCAGTTATTTAGCTTCATTATGCCTCGCAACTCAATATGCATTCTTGAATACTTGTATATATGAATTTTACAAACATCTGAAAGGAAACAGATTGCTTCCCATACCAATCTGAGCATAGCTCACATATCCATACAATGACATATAGACCTAATCATCATCTCTATGCTGGAACAACTAAAAGGCCTACATCCATCCAAATGAACTAATGTAAATTTTTACTTACCCCTAAGCGATAAGACCCAAAAGTAAGTATCAAAGCATTTGCATCCTCCACCATTTGATCTGTGTACCCTCTCTGGCGAGTTAATTGCTTCACCCAACTTTTGACAATCTACGGTACAAATGTAACTATTAATACAGATATATGGTACACAAATGAAATTTCAATTAATAAAAGGATGTTGCACACATCAAAATGCGAGATCATACAATTGCCAATGAGAGTTTGATGGAAAACCAAAATGTAGAGCATGTCAAAGAGGTTAAAATATTTACTGTGTGAATAAGAATGGCAACAGAACATCAACATTAACAAAGTTGTAAACCTGTTGTTTGTGGCACCAACAATACAAATAACCTTCTGACCATTTTCTTCTCATAGTTTACGAATTCACCAACAAATTAGAATAAAATGTGAGATGAAAAATAATCTAAGGCAATACTATGATCCAGACAAAGATGTCCAATACCAAGGAAAGAATTGCATTAGGGAAAATCAGAGAGATGGAAAATTTGTCGAAACCACTATTGCATGAATACCAAAAATATACTTACTCGGCAGTTGGTACAAACCACCTAGAAATGAAAAGGGAATGAGATCGCATGTGACAATGCAACATAACATGAAAAAACGTTAGACAGAGGATGGGAAAATATGCACAGAAGGACAAGGAATCCTCCGATAAACACACAGTGGTAAAAGAACAAATTGATAAGCGACAACTCAAGGAATGCTAAACCCCTATGGAGGAAACTTGGTTAGGCTCTCTATAGTTTAAGGTTGCATATCCAAGACGTTTTCATTTATCTTCTTTGCATAATGCTCTTCTCTCGAGTTTTTACTCTGCATATGCACATTTGTATCCGCTAATATAAACAGAACTTCTAGAATCACCTACATAATATAACTAATAAATTATTACGTTAATTACTAACATACTTGGCCCTAAATAATAACACATAATAGTAAATAATTAATCTCTTGATCTTCTTCTTTTGCTCCGCAACAACTACAGATATGAATATACCTAATAAAATTTCAACCCTACTTCGCACATACAGGTAATGACCTAATCAAATTTCAAAGCATTGTCAAATGTTCAATTGAGTGCTAAATAACAATACTCTTCCTTTGAACCTCGTTAAGCTCATATCCAATTCTGTTACTCAAGCAAAGAACACTATTACAGAGTAAACATGTAAACAAAAAATAACCCTTAAATGCCTTGACAATAATCATAACATTTTTCGTTGTTCAATAAGTTAATAACACCCAATTTCATAGACAACATGCGATTTTTTTATAAGTAATTCCAGAAACAGCGTATAACATCAAAAAGTAAAACAATTCTAACATGAATCACCTGTGCTCATACGAAATGTAAGATAAAGGTGTACCTTTTTCATCCATCTCAATTCGAGCTACATGGCAAGCTACTTACCTCATTAATTCGTGAAAGAACTTCTTCTCTCCTTGCATTCTCTTCCTTGCTCTCATAGAGCCCCGAAGTAATCAAAAACTTCAAAAAGTCACCAACAACACTATCAGAAAAGATGCAATTCCAGCAATAATGAAATTGAAATTTTCCCTCTACCTTTTCCAACTCTGCATTTCTTTGAATATCTGTCTCAGTTGGCCCAGCAAGCGATATTGGCTTGGTTACCCCATACTTGATTGCTGCAACGGGCTGAGGCGGGGGAGGTGAAGCACCAGTTATACACGAGTCCGCCATTTCAGTACCAAAAAAAAGCTAGCAGAAACCTGACAATCACAAACAAGCAATTTCTACCTAAAACTAGCCCCTGAAGTAGAATTAATTAAGGGGATCAAAGTAAACGTGTAAGCTGAACTTAGTTGAAACTGAGATATAACTATTAAAACTAAAACAGTGAACAGTTAAACATAAATAACTCGATAAAACAGTGGAATATTCAAAGAAAATGAATAAAAATTATGTTTTGCTGAGGAATTCAACAGAATTAAAAACCTAACCCATCGAACGAACGAATTTTTTGGACAAACAAATACATATTAATACAAATGAATTCTTGAAGGATTACAAAATGAATTCTTTAATGATTAAATTGAATAAATAGTGAAAGAAATACCAGATTGAAGACGCAGTGTAGAACATTGGAGAATTTGGGGGAATCGAAGTGGTTTTTGCTTGAAGAGGGTTTCCAGCTAATGAACTGTTTGGGAGGTTGTTTTTATCAAAGTCAAAGAGTAATAATTATTGAGTAGATTCATTCCACTTTTCTCCACCTGTTTTTGTCTTTTCCCAGCCTTCTTTTCTTTTCTTTTTCTATATTTTATTTTTCTTGTATTTTTTTCTTTATACTCTTCCCCTTTCAAATTATAAAAATATTACGTATTTTTAAAAAAATAATTTAAAATATTTATAAATTCAAAAGTAGTAATTTATTTAAAATTATGAAAAATAAAATAAAAATAATAGTATCTTTTTAAGAGAGTAAAACTTTTATAATTGTATTAAATATAACTAAATAAGTTAGTTTTTAAATGTGTTTTCATATATAGAGTAATATGTTATTTTTTTTTTTCTTTATTTTGGTCACTGTTGGGATTCATTTCAATTCTAAGTACATAATTTTAATAACTATTATATAGTTAGTAATTTTATGATCAATCAATTAATTCAATACATCCTCTTTTAAATTATATATATATATATATATATATGTGTATCAGTTCAACCTTATGCTCTGTTTCTGAGTTTTAAAATGAACAAAAAAAAATGAACGAAAAATTTAAGTTTTATTTTCAATTCTTATGTTTCTGAGTTTTTAATAAACGGAAAAGAAAAAAAATAGATAGAAAACTTAACCATTTTTCTGTGTAAGATTTATATTAACAAATTAAATTAGTTAATCCACACAGTATCCAAACTCATTAATATAAATATATAAACTATATATTTCATGTTAAAAATTTTTCCTATTTAAATTTAATAACCTTTTATAATTGATTTGTTTTTCCTTCTATTATAAATATATATTTTTTAGATTAAACGAGGACAATAAAAGTGACATTTATGTATGGATTGACTTTAAAATAACATGATTTTAAAATTTATTTTTTATAATAAAATGTCAAATATATATAGAGAGAGAGAAAAAAAAAGGAATATGTGTCTTGGACACACAAAATAACATAATTTTAATTAATAAAATGATGAAATGTCAAAATAATTATTAATAAAATAAATAAAATGTAAAAACAATCATTAATAAATAGCAGATAACTAAAGAAAAATATATATATATATATATATATATATATATAATCTACTCATAATTTATCTTAATTAATTCCGAGTTAATTTTTCATAATGTCTTGAACTTTCCGTCAACGTCGCAAAATAGAAGATAACAAACGAAATACATAAAGTCCACATTTTTTTCCATTCTCCACTCAGCTGAATGCTCGCCCGCCTCTCTCCGCTCCTCCGCACCCTTCACCTCCCCTACTCCGGCGGCTCCATGGCGGTGCGTATATTTTCTCGCGCCTTGCCTGCCACCGCTACTTTCTCCTCCTCCTTCCGTTCATCGCCCTCGCATTTGAGGGCTAATCTCAGATTTTACATTTCGTATTCATCTTTGGACTCTTCGTTATTCAATGGGAGGACCAGGAGGAGGTTGTTTAGCAGTGATTTGAGCTGCCGAGAAGATTGGAGTGTTAACAGTGGGTTGGGAAAGGTTTTCGCTGAGCAGAGAGGTTACCGGAAAGTGCGGCGCCGTCCGGCGAAGAGTAAGGAAAAGGAGTTGGTGCTCGACGTCAAGATTTTTATTGAAGAACAATTGCCTGACGATCCTGAAATGATGGTATCCCTTTCTCTATATATGCATATTATTGTTTGTAAATATAAATTATATGATTGTTTTAAATGTTTATTTAGTTCATGCCTTGGTGCGGATAAGCTAACAACCGTGCTTAAGTAGCAATGCCAACATTTCAAACTCTGAGTATATATATTTTGGAGAGTGATCTAGCATGAAAATGTGTAGATTTTTGCAGTTTATGAGGCCTTGATTCTGTGTTCTAATAGCAACAAAGAAATGGAGACAACCTGACAAACTTTGATGGCAAGATGTAAAATTTGATTGATTGCATATATTTCCTGTTTTGACATTAAGCAAAAACATGTATCTTTGTAAATCTGTACTTGTTCTCCTTATCCATGTCTTTCTACCTATCACAATTTTGTATGGAATTGGAAATGGTTTCTCATTGGAGTTGACACTGATTGTACCACTCATTAGGTGCCTTCTTTGAATTGTTGTAAACATGTAAATTTGTAATTATATTATTTTGTAAATATACATAATTTAAGTGCATTCTTAAATTTAGAGAGACATGACGGAATAACTAAAAGAGCTAATTTGTTAATGAAAAACTATAATAAGTATCTGAATTGGTTCTTCCTTGCTTACTATTTTCATTCTACTTTTCGTTTTAAAGTTTGGAACCATTATATAAATGTTTTTGAATTTGAATTATCAGTTGATTTCTATTGGGTCATTAATCGAACCAGTAGCTAGTTTTAAAGTAGTTGGAAACATGGCTAAAGCTGTTTGTTTTTACCGTTTGGTGGAGTGATATGGTGGGGTAAAATACTTTTAATTAAAAAATTGCATATGAAAATATTTGGTAAGCTAACAAAAGTACTTTTTAGTAATAGTGTTCGGGTGCATAAGTACTTTTGGGAGAAGCTAAGATTTGTTGCTTTAGAAAATCTATGTATATTTGAAGTATAAAACTTCGCAAAATATTTCCATACAATATTTTTAAAATTATTTACAAAATACTATATGTATTCCACATTAACAGCAATGTCCTGCATCATTCACTCTTACCACCAAAACTCCTCTAACAGCTCTAGATGACCAACTCCTCTAACAACTCTAATGTATTTTACAATAAAAACAACGGTCAACTATATTTGACCATCACCTCGAGCTACTAGTCCTCTCACAACGCTATGCCTTGTCATATTTCTGTAGTAGTTGATGATAGTTATATATTTTTATAACGATTGAAGCTGATGCTTTTAATTGCAATTGCTATTTTAAACATTAGGAAGAATAATATCTTACTTATTTATTACTTACTTGATTATTATTTAATTATTCTTACACATACAGGATATTGTAGAAATGTTCCAATTAAATGTTCCAATGCTGATGAAATTAGCATTTGACGGTCTGAAAGATTCAGAGTATAAAACAAGAGATCTTGCTATTGATGATGTTGGTCGTTTTGAGAATGTTGAATTATCAGTACTTTTTTGCAATGATGAGTTCATTCGCACACTTAATAAGGACTGGAGGGATGAGGACCATGCGACTGACGTTCTCTCCATGTCCCAACATATCCCTGAACTCAAGCTTCCAATTGTAAGAACACGATCCATTTCGGGCATTATCTAAAATATATAGTAATTTTTTGACATGTTCTATTCTTCTGCAGCTCATGTTGGGTGATATTGTAATTTCTGTTGAGACAGCAGCAAGACAAGCAGAGGAAAGAGGACACACTCTTCTGGATGAGATTCGCATTCTTATGGTTGGTTCCATGACCATGGGGGACACAGGGAGCCTAGGCGGGATTTTTTATTTAAATCAATTTTAATATTTTATCTTACATTTATCCAAACAAAACAATAATATAAAGCAAAACAATCTATAATAAAAATAATAAAGGCCTTTGCTTAAAGTTCAAACACATATCCATATTGCCAATGTCAAAAGTTCAAACACAAACATGCAATTGTTGAAAGAGTTCAAACATATCTTTAACGTATTAGTTTTATTCATAAACAAGATTGCTATTAAATAATAAAATTTCAAATTTCAAAAATTCAATTCAATATTAAAACTTAAGAAACTAAATATAAATTTAAGAATTATATTGAATTAAACTAAATATTACAAATGTATCATCATTTATATAATTTGAAGTTAGTACAAGTTCAAAAAATTACAACTATAATAAAATTATCTATTTTGACTTGATATTGTTCACTTCTTGTTGTAATTTGATATGTTACAACATGCATTATGAATATGGTAAATTATTAGAAAAATAAATATATCAAGATCTGGTTTGAGTAGTTATTAAAAAAAAACCTCTCTGTCTAGACCCCGCCTAGGCCCCGCCTAATTTCCTAGGATTTTTTTGCCGTTTTAGGCCTAAGTGAGGCGCTAGGGGGCCTAATGAAACATGAATATTTTAATGCGAAAAAAAATGTAGGAAGGCTAGAAATGAGCTGAAACCTAAAAAAATAAAGGGAAAAAATGAAGCAAACTTGATTTAGTTTATGAGAAACCCTTTTCTCTGGAAACAGTTTCAATTGTGTCTTAACTTCTTTATTTCCTTTAGGTTCATGGGTTGCTACATCTTCTAGGATTTGATCATGAGATTAGTGAGGAGGCTGAAGCAGAAATGGAGAAAGAGGAGGAACTTCTTTTGAAGAGTCTAGGGTGGAAAGGAAAAGGATTGATTCAAAGCGCCTATGACGCTGATGAAGATTATGAAAGTCCTCGTATTGATATCCCCAGTGGTACTTTATTCTTTTCATTTCTATGATCACAACTATAATGTAATAGTTCTTACCATTTTTTTCATGGACATTTTTTAAATTTATTTTGAAGCTGCTTTTGCTATTTCATAGATATGTTGATACTTGATAGAATCTTAACAAGTGAATTGTTAAAAGGCAGGAAGAAAGAAGGCAGTCTTCGTTTTTACAAACCAAAGTTCAGTTATATCTTTTGTGATATGGATGGTGAGATTTCATTTATAGTTCCTTAACAGTATTTTCAATTACTTTCATCAGCTTCTAATGATTTTCTAATACAATCATAAGGCACGTTGCTGAACAGCAAAAGTCGAATTACTTCAACCAATGCGAAAGCTTTGAGAGAGGCTTCATCAAGGGGCGTAAGAGTGGTGATTGCCACTGGAAAAGTAAGGATGAAGTTTTTCCATCCCTGAATGAATTGTGTTGTTTTTCCTTCTCTCCAACAGTTTTGGTTAATATATTTTTCTGGTTATTAAGTGGTCAAGTAATCTTTTGAACAGACCCGCCCAGCTGCCTTAAGTCTTTTGAAGATGGCCGATTTAGCAGGAAAAGATGGCATTGCTTCAGAATCTTCACCTGGTGTTTTCATACAGGTTTATCTTTGTCATATTCAGGATTTCTGATGTGGAAAATATCACATGTGCTCACACGGGGAAATAGGATTGTAGAAGTAAATTTAGAATTCATATGAGCAGTATGAGTTTTCTTGAAATATGTCAGACGAAATGGACACAATTGCAAAAGTTGAGAGAAAGCAAAAAACTTGCAAAGCTACTACATCTTTCCAAAATCAAATTGACATGCAACTCATCAATTGAGCATCCACTACAAACTGACAAGATGCCTTAACTTTATTATAGTTTTAGAAACTCCAAACATTTAATTTCCTCTTTGATAGATGAATATTAGATCAATTTGTATGTGTTACAGAGGATCTAAGATGAAAGACGGACCCTTTTCAGCGGTTCTTATAGTAGTATACTAGTGAGTATTACTTGCTAATCCAAAATTAACCTAGGATTTTCTCTACTATAGACTTTTAATTTCAATATTAACAGTAAAAATCAGTATAAACAACTGAAGGAAATAAACTGATATGGAAGACACTTTCCTCTTAATTTATTTACTTTTTGTATTGCTTCAATTGGGTATTCAGGCCGGTCATTATGCTCAATTGGGACAACCCTGTCCTGTTAGCTTGATTCCTGGTGCAATCACTATGGCCAGGTTCTGTACTTGTGATAAAACCTGAAGTTAGGAAATGATATTAACCGTGCTTTGGTTGTGCTCTTTTTTTTTTATTTTTTTATTTTTTTTATGATAAGTTGGTTGTCATGGTTCTTCAACTAAAATTATAGTAATTTAATTAATAGTCATATAGGTTTGATAAAATATTGTTTATTGGCGTATAAAATGTACTAGCTCAAGCATCAACTTATAACTGACTCTATGCTAATCTCTTTCATGGGGACCACAATATTTCCCAATTTGTTTATGCAAATGTGTGATTCTCTATAAGTTTTTTCACTCTTGGTGCTATTCAACTTAAGTATTTAGTTTCGTGCGGTTTCAAAACATACGTTCCATTAACCTATGTTGTCTCTCAGTGTTGATTTCCTATTTTATTTCAGGGATTGCTTGTTTATGGTAGACAAGGTCGTGAAATTTATAGAAGGAATTTAGATTCAAATGTCTGCAGAGAGGTAATGCCTTTTTCCATTAGTGTAGAAGAATATATTAAGGACTGTACTTATCAGGGACGAAAAGATCTTTGGTGTTTTTGCACTAATTTTATAGTTCAGTGTCCAGATTTCGTAACAAGATTTACAAAAATGATATTTATTTAATTTGTGAGGGTGGTCACTGGTCCATAACAGTAATAAAAAGCAGTGGCATTATGCTGCTCTGTTGTTCTGGGTATTGATTTGCTAAGTATGATTTACTTCATCTTTCCGATTGCATTGCTACTATAATATGGGGTTAGCTGTAAAATGTTTTTGATAGGTAAGGTCTAATGCAATGATGCATGTCTGCCGCTTGGGTCCTGATATATATATTTTTTCCTTAACATGCTTCAGGGTTGCATTTTTGCACCAAAGCATCTTGCTTGTCTTACAGCCTTTGGCCTTTCACATGTGCAGCCCTGTATGATTTTAACTACCTAGGTTTCTAAGGCTATACGCAGTGACAAGACATGAATGCTACTTTATGATTATCAAAACTATTCTTCTTCTCTACATTGTAAAGTGTTGAAAAAAAATAATTATTGTCTAAATTGCAGGCATTTGTCTATTCCCTTGAGCATAATATTCCACTTATTGCGTTCAGTGGGGATCGTTGTTTAACATTATTTGATCACCCTCTTGTGGACTCTCTCCATACTATATATCGTGAGCCAAAGGTGTCTAATTCATTAGTATTTTTCCTCCCGCTTATAGTTACCCTTTCATTGAGTGGGAGTTCTATACATATTTACATGAAATCTTTTAACAGGCGGAGATCATGTCTTCAGTCGAGCAACTCTTGGCTAGTGGTGACATACAGGTATCCTATGTATTCTGGTTGATAAACATTATAATGATTGCTTGAAACCATAAAAAATAAGAAGGGAGACATTTTTTCTTCCACATTACACTTTTTGGGTATAATCATAAACACTGCCCAAATGCATGAGTGTACAGACCCCCAGTGTATTCAGTGTGTAATCATTGGATTGTACTCTCGTGGCATATTACTAGTGTCAGTTTACTCACTTTTTGTTAATTTTTGTCCTATGATTAGTTATGATAGTTTGGATACCTTGTTATTTTATTTTATTTTGTAAGAACTAAGAATATGTACGCAAATCTAAAGTAACCTTAGGGGTTGCTATGATTTTCTGCTTATGGGGTGTGTGTGAGTGTACATGTGTGTTGACAGAAATTCTAACGGGCTTAAATGCATTTTGATATGTATCTATGATAAGTGGAGATAAAAGTTTAGCCAATTAATAGACCAGTGCTTAATTTCTTATTTTAAGGTTTATGAACAGAGTGACATCTCCAAATTGAAATATATAGAGCCAGGAATTTTGACTCTAATACCTTTTGATGCTGAACTGAAGTAAGTTTTGAGAATAGATAGAGAGAGAGAGAACGGGGGAGAGGAGAAGGTGAGGAGAACAGAGGGAAAAAATGACGAATTAGACAGACGGAGAAATGAAGAGAAGGAAGTAGATGGTCAGAAGTAGAAACAGACAATAGGAGAAAGCGGGAAGTAGGGGGAGATGTATTAACATCAGTTTATTTTTTTGAATAGGGAGATATCAATATCAGTCAAGTATTTTTAAATGTAATCAATCCATTACATCTTAAGTTATAAGGTAACTGAAATAAACTAAAAATATAAAACTTGCGTTCCAAGATACTTAAAAACCCTAATGTGATAATTTATTAAAATTCCTTAATAACATACTTCTTTTAGTTTAAAGAAATTTTATTAGATGGATGGAGACAGAGGGGGTTACTAGGTGTCAATCAACCCTATTACTAATGGAAATAAACATATAACACTAAAGAAAGTGTAGCTCTCCAATCTCTAATCTCTACAAAGATTGGACACAAAATTTCCCCTAAATGCACCCATGGAAGCGTAGTGCATCTTTGTCAGGATCTTAATCAGATATATACATGTAAATTATTGGAGGCAAGAAACCATCAAAAGCCCACCTTCAGTTTCAGCAGCTGATTCATCTCTATAACCTAACTAAAGCTGGTACTCCCTCTGTCCCAAATTGAGAGTTTAACTTATCATAATGGGATGTCCCAAATTAATACACAAAATCTCATTTTGATTAAGTTTTGATTTAGACCACAAACTTTCCAAAAACCTTTCATTTTTATTCTTGAAAGTGGACACTCATTTTAGGATGGAGAGGGAGTTTGATGATCTCTAGTATGGTTGTAGTGGTTATTCTAATGTTACATTTGAATTGAATATAACAGAAGGTGATATACTTGCACACCGTTGACGGGGTGGCTAGTACTCTGCGGCCGTACTGGTCAGAAGCAACAATGAATCGTGCCTCTGTAGTCCAGGCTCAGGAGGACATGCTTGAAATTGTACCCCCTAGAACTTCAAAAGGGAGTGGAGTGAAAATGCTGCTCGATCATTTGGGTGCCACCGTGAATGAGGTATTTGCCATCAATTTCTATTCCCTATCTTATTCATTTTGACATCCTGATATAAGATCATATTATTTTATGCTGGATCTTTCTGATCAGTGACTTGCATTCTTGCCTATTTTGTTGTGGTGTAAACTATCACTGCTTGTTCTGTTGTCCTTTCTATCAAAATAGTGTAACATTCATTGAAGCTTTGTGGCTTCTTTTATGTGCAACTTCTTTAAACACTAGTAGAAAGAGCGACATTCTTTATTTGTGAAATAGTGAAATATTCAAGCAAGGTATGTGTTTCAGTACAGGTGAAATAAAAATTAGAAAAGGTTACATCACTGCAACTTAAATTGACGCGTGATTAGGATCACACCACCTGCCAAATTGATAATCAGCCAAAAAAAGAAATATTAGAAAAACTCATAGGCCAAGTTCTACTGAGTAAAGCTGAAAATTCAAGTTTTTCTTTCCTCCCAACTTAGTTTTTAGCTAAGCTTAACTTTAACATCATGCTAAATCAAAAAAATAAACAGTGCATTATATCCAAATTAATACATGAAAATTTGTGTTATTCCTTCGAATCCAAATGAAGATCGATTGTAATGTCTTTTAGAGCACAATCATTTTCGAGCGATATTTCATGTAGTAATTTGATGAATATGGTCACGCTAGCAATTATCGTTTCTTTCGGAGTGATGCAAGTACAACGCTAGGTATGATGCCCAGAGTTCTTCTTTATTGGCGTCATACCCAAAATGATTCCTGAAAACCCACCTTAAATACATAGTTATCCTCTAATGCTATTCCTTGCACACTTTTGTATACCTTAAACACCAATAAGTTATTGGCCTTTGGCTTTAAGATCAAGATAGGTTGCCACTAAAGAAGTAAAGATCCCAATTTGTGGCTGCCATCACCAAATCTCGGAAAAGTCTCACACACTTGTCATACGTCACATGGGTACAAATATGAGAATGAAAGAAAGCAATTTGAGAACTCTGATTTCTTTTGCTCAGAATCCAGCATTGATGGACTTATATTGGCTTGAGATTAGTTTATAGAAAATTCTTCTTTGTTCTTGAAAAATTCTGTTACTTGCTACCAAGGCACACTCAACCTTTTAAACATATTCATTGTTATGCAGTTACAATTCCATGTTCGTCAAGTACCCAATAAAAATTAATCTTCTACACTGAGAGTGTAAGAGAAGTTTACGTTAACGAATACAAACTTATGTTCGGACAAGAATGCCTTTGCATTAATGAGGTGTCGTAATCCTGTTATGGCTTGTGTAAACTGATACACGTCCAAACATATAAGAAACAAGAAGAGAGCAAGTAACTTGTCCATTCTTTTTATTAGTAAAAATACTAATTAATTTGCGATTCTATGTCAAGGGAGTTGGATTCAAACATCTAATCTTTGGTAGACAGTATCACCTCCAGAGGAAGTGAGAGGCCTACTGAGACTGAGTTTGAGCTCGGTACTTTTATGTGATGAGGGATGGGACAGGTGCCCCAAAAAATTTCTATAAAAGAAACATATGATAAGTCTCCTGATTGGTGAAACATAATGATAACTCTTGTTGAATTTGAATTTTTGTTATCTTCAGCACTGGATTTTGGCTCTTTTGATCTTATTCATTTGATTATTTTTATTAGGTGATGGCTATAGGCGATGGGGAAAATGATGTTGAGATGCTCGAGTTAGCTTCTTTAGGAATTGCTCTCAGTAATGGATCCGAGAAAGCAAAAGCAGTAGCTAACGTGATTGGTGCCAGCAACGACGAAGATGGTGTTGCTGATGCAATCTACCGATATGCATTCTAAGATTCGAGCCTGAGCCTGAGCCTGAGCATATATATTAGATGAGCTTCAGGTCTGAGCGTCAGCAGCTTTTTCTTTTGCTAATTCATTGTCATTCTTACACAAGGATGATTTTGCTAGAAGATTCTCTACCTACCTTGCTTGGTGCAAGCCAATTTGTTAGAAATTGAAATTATTCTCTTGGAACTCCAGAAACTCACGAGTATGGAAAAGGAAAATAATAATAATAATAAATAATAAAAAAAACTCAGTTTTATCGTAACAATTCCATTTATAGTTATCAACAGTAGTCTATTTAATAAGTTTATTTAAGCTACACTTTATTAATATTGTTTATTAATATTGTTGATGTTACATAATATAGAGTTATGGCTAATTAAAATCATATAACATATAATTAACCTGATTTGAATTCAAATGGTTATAGGTTTAATGAAGGTAGATTTATATTTCATTATTCAATATCTGCTTTTGTCTTGAAAACTCTACATGAATATGCTTGTCTTTATCCCTCGTTATCCGGGACATGCAACAATAATAATAATGATAATAAATTGCTGAAATAACAATAATAAGAAAGAAAATCAGCTCAAATGAACAAAAAAAAAAAAAACAACAATAGTAATTATAATAAATATATTTATGAGAAAAGTAGCAAAAATAATAAGAAAGAAAACTCATGCATGTATGTAAACGAAAATAGAATTGAGGACTTAGCTTTGAATAGCAAATATATACATTCAATCAGTGGGGAGAGCCAGTTTTTTAAAAAAATAAAAATTAGAACATATTTTAAGTTAAAAAGAAAAAACATAATTACCTTTATATATAAACAGACTAAAAAATAAGATTTTAATGCATAAAATATTGATTTTTAAAAAAAAAAAAAAAAAAAAAACAATATATGCAACGAAGAACTAATGTCTAATGAATTTATTTGAAGCATATTATAACTAAAATATAGAAATATTATTAATTTGCTAAAAAGGATTGCATATTTTTATTGGTAGTATAAAATGATACCGTTATCTTAAATTCATACCATCAATACAAGACTAAATGCTCACAGAAATAATATATCCTTAAAATTCATAAAATTTGTAAAGAATATTCTTTTTTGTGAAATAGAGCGAGTAATATTTATGATTACAATGTCTAATTTAAATTAATTCCCATAGTTTTAAATTTTATAATTCTGAAATCTATTTCAAAAAGTCAAAATGAAACTCATTCAGTGAAATGAATTTAAATATGCAAAAAAAATACCTAATATATATACAAAAAAAATAAAAATTCAAAGCCCCTGAGACCATAGACCCCACAGCCCCAATGTCCCATCATTCAATTTATAAAAATCACACAACCATATTAGATTCTATCATGAAATTATACATAAATACTTGTCCTTGTGGACAAACTCAAATTCAGAACCAATATATGCTTTAAAATTTAGATATCTCTTCCCTAAATCATTCACTTTTTCTCCCTCTGCTTATATTTTGACACATCATTTTATTTAATTTAGAATTAATTAATGCTAAGAAGAAATTATATGTCAAAATTTTAAGTGGATGAACATAAGTGATAGAAAATTGAGAACCAGAATCGCTTCTCTTGAAATTTGGCTACAAGAGCATTCAGTTGAAACACTCAAACAAATACAGTTACGTTCATAAGAACAAAGCCAGATGCAGAGCTTTCATTAGTTCTCTTAGCGACCACTTGGATTCCTGTTCCATGACTAATATGGTTCAAAACTAGTTTAACTAGTTTGAACCTATATTTTTAATCCATATTATATTTTTAATTCATAATATGGGTTCAAAACTAAACCAACTCATAACATAAAAAAAAAATAGTTAACCAACCCAATAACGCAAGTTAGTTAAAAAAAATTGGTTAACTAGATGGTTTTCAAGCTGACAATAGTCTAATGGTTCTATAAATAAACATAAATTTGTCTTCACATATTTAAAAAAAACACTTGGAGAGCTTTCATCAGTTCTAGAAGACGGACAAACTTTATTAAGCTAATATATATATACAACATGAAAACAAGGATCAAAATCCTATGATTAAGCTGATTTCTCATACTGGGCATTTCTTCTTGCGCACTCCAAAATAGTTTTGTCAGCAGTGATGAAGTATGCAGCGATGGATGCTGTTCATCAATAAATAAAGCCACTTGTTAAATTTTTAAAAAGTTAGGCACACAATTGTTAATTAAGCATGATGTCAACTAAAATAATTCCATGTAGTACACATTGCATGAAACATTGTTTCTTTGCTGCTGTTTATCTTAAATCTAGGCAGCTGATATAATAGATACTTAATCTATTAATATTGATAATCCTCCAACATGACATGATTCTACACATTATAGTATACATGACAATCGCAGTTCATGGAGTTACTAAACATGCCACCACACTGCTCAATCACAAGTAAAAGATGTGACAAGAATAGAAACATGTTCAATTGGATTCGAAGTATAAAGGGAAGGAAATATGAAAATTACGTGAAAACATGTATAAAGATGTTCATCGACATTGTACATGAAAAGTAAATCAAACAAATTTAAAAAACCAGGACAGTAGCCCACAACGGAAACCAGAAAGCTAAGGAGCCAATACTTTAGACATTGATCGCCCAATAAATTTCATAGTCCTATCTTGTAAATCCACAATTCAGACAAGTTAACACATTACATAGAAATATTTTATATTATTTAAAGGATTAATAGAAGCCTTACAAACCTCTAACAATTTGTGAATAAGCAATGACCACTTGACCAGGGACTTTTAGGGGTATATTCGCCAACATACTATATCAAAATAACCCTAAGAGTTCAAGAAAATCTTTAGCAACTATAGAAACCAATACAAATTATAGGATTGAAATATTTTCTTTACAAATTATATAAACAAATTATGCAATATTTGTTGCCAAGCAAAATCTAGATTGTGTATAGTTCCTAACCAATCCTGAAAAAATAAAACTTCATTTTACCTTATACTCGAGGAAAATAGAAAGGTTTCCGGAGGCTTAACATATCTACCAGCAATATAAACACTATCAGGAAGGTGGGAAACAACTAATATCCTCACACCTTCATAAATTTTTATTGCTGATAATTAGTTTGACCATATTATAGGTGTGAAAATGTGAAGTAACAAAACCAGTAATCATGAAATGGTCTGTCCAACTAAGAATTCAGACCATACCAGCAGATATGATAAGAGCCTGAGCAGTATAATTGAGGTTTGCTTTAGCCCAAGGAACCCAACGAACAGCAGCCAACTGAGAATATTAAGAAGGGAAAGAATTATGTTACAGAGAGCTAAAGATATAAATAGATAAAACTGTGTTACCAATCCACTATTACTGTATTACAATATGTAGAAATTAATTCATTAGTTCTTCATTCAGATTTGCTATCATCTTCATCAGAACAAAAACATTCCTCTGTTCCAAAAAAGAGTCTCATTTACAAATTTTACCAATTTTAAGGATATATTTATGTTCCTTGTATACCCCTAAAAATAATAACTTGTTTGTTTAGTGGAGTGGTATGACAACAAAATTAAGATAGAAAACTTGAGGATATAATGTCATTTATAGTACTATCACTAAACAGCGGACTCTTTTTTGTGGAACCTAAAAAATTAGCAAATGGGACTCTATTTTGTGGAACCCAATATTAGTAAATGGGAATCTCTTTGGGGAACGGTAGAGTATTAATCATACCACTAACAACAACAACAGGAGTAATGATAACTAATCGTATGCATTCCTACTCCAGATTAAAACTATAATTCATGAGATCAGTTACAAGTATAATTGTTGTCACCATCATCCTCGTTACACAACCATAGAAAGCCAGGAAGCTTGAAGCTTGAAGCCGGTTCAAACATTAATCCTAGTGAAAGTCTTCCTACAGTACATCATACTGTAATTTGATTTTTCTAAGTTATCCTTTGGCATCTAAAGTACAACGTTAAGAACATAATAAAGTTATAATATCTACTATGCCACTGCTGAGTCTTAATATCCTTTCCACAACCATAGTTTTGAAAACTAGGATGTGTACATATGAATTGGGCATTAAAAGTCTTCATGTGCCCTTGTAGTCACCAATATCCAGCAATTCAAAAGATAAGTGAGCCAAAATTCCAAGATTCTGCAAGATTGGCAAACTGGCAGATTATTGAATCCGCATAAATGAAGCCTGAGCCCATCAGATGATAAAACACGAATATCCATTTAAGTGTTAATAAGTATTATCTTGCAGAAATATTCCTTACAACAGCAGCCAGACCAAGACTATCTTTCATTGGTCAAGCATTAAAGTTCAAATCAGCCAACATGGTTTAAAAACAGTATGATTGTTTAATTTTCATATAGTCAGTAGGCTCAAGCTTTTTGTCTAAACATTAGATTCAAATAAAAATTTATTTGCATGGATGTCAAAAATTAAGAGTCGAGTAAATATTATAATGAAGTTGCAGATGATGGTCAGGTCCGCACAATGTTAAAGGTTAACAAATTATCCCATTTAGTTATAAATTCAAGCCAAGAGTTTATGCATTATATCTATGCTTTAGGCACTGTTTTAGATGTGTTTGGTAAACTAGATAACTTCATGGAGTAACATGTTGTATAAGGACAACAGCAAAATACTCCCACGTCAAACTACAAGGACAGGAAGATGTTGTCCTTGGTGCATGGTATGGAAGAATGGAGCTACATGCTGTGCACACGGGTTACCATTAAATTACTCCCAAGTCAAACTACAAGGCAAAGAAGATGAACCTCCACTTCATGAGTGCAATTAGAAAATTAAAAGTTACCTCTTATTTCAACAAAAATGCAGGACTTGGGGACACGTATCATTAGGAAAATGCAAATAGAACAAAAGTCAATACCGTAGGCACTGCAGTGGCAACACATGCAATTGTAGCTGCCTTAGCTCCCGCACGAACACCCTCTGCAAATTATGCAAAACATGAGACCCATGATTCCTAATGGTTGGCGATATGCACCCAAAATAAAATATTAACACAAACAATGTAAATAAAAGCTTCTTTGATGTGTAGTCATTTCTTTACAAAAAAAACAGAAATGAAAAAGTAATTGGAGCATCTATTGTTGAAAGAAATTCCTAATGATGGCATGATTCAGGAAAACTACATGGAGAGTTCTCTGCTCCTCGAGAACACGGATTTATTTAAAGATGATATGGACCTAAATTTTCAATTTTCTCATAGAATTGACCTCAATTTTTAAAAGTTGAAATGCAAAACTAATAAATGAGACCTAAAATTTAAAGCTCGTACGGCTCCTGCCAAGGAGCAAAAGAGAGTAGCAGCTTAAATTCTGAGACCCCAAATCAAAACCCTAATACTTATTCAAATCAGAGGTTTTTACAAAACTGAGGGTACAAATCATCAGCACTTGTCAAATATATCTAACGATCCACAAACTCACCAAAACTGATCGAGTAACACGTCAATTAATAAATTACAACTGGGTTAAGCAAATCAACACCATTAGAACACACCATCAAAAACAAAAAGTCATGTATTGACACTAATAAAAAAATAGAAAATGTTAGTAAATGGTGCCGAACCTTGAGTGCAATTCCTTGCATTCCTAATCCTCTGCTCCTCGGCAGGGGAAGCAATAAAGAAGGCGTTCTTCTTCCTTCGAGACGCCCACGCATCCCTCATTTCCAATGGAATTCCCATTACCGAAATGTCAACTGTTTCAATTCAAAAAAATCCCCAAATATTAAAATCTAACAGGTAAATAATTGGAAGGGCAGAAGGATTAAGCAAAAGATACTTTTATATATATATATATATATATATATATATATATATATATATTGAAGGGTCCACCGAATTATTAGGTCGATATTTTTTGAATAACGCTTATCGATACAAATTATTTTTAAAAATTCTATCATGATTATATTTGAATTTTATATATTTATATTTTGAACCCCAATGATGGTTAAAAATACAAATAAGTTAAATTTAAATAGACTCGTATCTAATTTTTATATCCAATTTACATGTTTACCTAAAAGAGCTCAATTATTTTACAAACATTTTATAAACTCACTGTTGATATGACATACTTCGCTTCAACTTTTTATGTGGAGTCGAAGACTATATTAAAATAATTTATTGATTAATATATTAAGATAGAATATACCACATTAATAATTTATTAAATAATTTGTGTACGTAACATTACACTTCTATTTTTTTTTTAATGGTGGAGTTGTTTTTGACTTGTATAGGCTAATAGGCTATAGCCGCCTCGTGGATAGAATGGGCCGCAATGAATAGAACTACAGATCGTAGTGGGCTGGGCTTTGTCTCTTCCTGGGTTAGACTAGGATCATCATTTTGTAATAAATTATCTAATTCATTTAAACCGATACTAATATTTTGTATTGGTTTTATGTGTTAAAGCTTATAATAAATGTTAATATACTACTAACATCTTGTTTTAAATTATAAAACAAGTATTGTCTAAATTAAATTAATTCTCATAATTTTAAATTTTTAAAATTTGGAATCTCTCTTAAAAGGACAAAATGAAACTGAGATAAATAAAATATTATTTATTATGAATACATATTTTTTAAATATGCAAACAAATACTTAATATATATACAAAATAAATTCCAAAGCCCCTGAAAGCGTTAACCCCACAGCCTCAATGTAGGTCCACCCATCATTAAATTTATCAAAATCACACATGACCATATTAAATTCTATCCTGAAATTATACATAAATACTTATTATGTTATGTTTAGATTAGAATAATGAAAATAAAAATGAAATAACTCATTCATATGTAATGAAAAAAAATTATATTTAATTACGATTAAAAAAAAAAAAATTGTGTTTAATTTTTTAGAGGAAGAACATATGAATAACTCATTCTAACTAGAATAGAATAAATCATTCTACACTTCATCATAACATTATCCTTGTGGACAAACACAAATTCAAAACCAATATGCTTTGAAATTTGGCTACAGGGGCATTCTGTTCAAAAGCTTGAACAAATACAATTATGTTCATAAGAAGAAAGTCAGATGCAGAGCTTGGATTCCCGTTGAATGGTTCAAAACTAGTTAACTAGTTTGAACCCATATTTTATTTTTTTTTGTTTTAAAAGTCAATTTTAATATTTTATCTTACGGAATTTTTTTTTATCCAAACAAAATAATAATATAAAACAAAACAATAATCTATAATCTATAAAAGATAATAAATGTCTTTGCTTAAAGTTCAAACACATATCTATATTGCTAATGTCAAAGTTCAAACACAAACATGCAATTGTTCAAAGTTCAAACATATTTTTAACGTATTAGTTTTATTCATAAACAAGATTGCTATTAAATAATAAAATTTAAAATTTCAAAGAATTTAATTCAATATTAAAACTTAAGAAACTAAAAATATAAATTTAAGAATTATATTGAATTAAACTAAATATTACAAATGTATCATCATTTATATAATTTGAAGTTGGTACAAGTTAAAAAAAATTATAAAACTATAATAAAATTATCCATTTTGACTTGATATTGTTCACTTATTTGAATATGGTAAATGATTTGATATGCTAAAACTGGTTTTGTATTATGAATATGGTAAATCATTAAAAAAAAATATATCAAGATCTGGCGGGTTTGATTTTAGATTATTAAAATAAAAAAACCTCTCCGGATAGACCCACCTAATCTAGAACCCCGAATAATTTTTTTGGATTTTTTTTTTTTAATATTAATATTTAAAAAATAATAATTTTATACTATTATTATTATCTGACTGAGTATTCTTAGTCATTTCATTTTTATACTACATCAAGAGCAGTAACCGACGCTCCCAACTCCATCAAGAGCTCAGTCTCGAATCAAGATCTCAGCCTCAAATCAAGAGCTCAAACCAAGTCCTAGATCTCTTCTTGCTTCATGCCTCAAGTCTCGACTCTCGCTGAAAGAGTTGTTGTCCATACGGGTACTCGTCTTTCTTGTGGGTATCTCTCTCTCTGTTTTTCTCTCTCTAACCATCTTCGCTGGTGGCCGGCGCCGTCAGATCCCGGTAATCGTATGCCGACGAACTTCATTTGATCTGTGGACACTTCATAATCGAGTTGATTAGAATTGGTTCAGAAAACGAGCTATTTTTGGGCATTTGTATTTGATTTTTGTGGGTTTAATTGGTTGATTATATTCCAATTAGAGATTTTTTATTGCAGTAGTTTTGCAGCTTTTGGGTCCATTTTTGTAATATGCGAGAAAGTTACTGTTTTTGTGTGCTCTTTGGGGAAGGAATCTGTTAGTTATCAACATTTAAGGTAACGAAAGATTGGGAATTCTGTATTTAAGGTAGAGAAAGATTGGGAATTCTGTAGTTATTTTGTAATCTGTTGCTTACTTGCTTTATTCTGCACAGGTTCGGTTATTACCCGAATTACCGAATTGTAAATTCGGTAATTCGGTATTCGGTAATTCGGTTAGTTTCAAATTTCGGTTAGTATTTTGGATAGTGGAATTATCGATAATTCGGTTATAACCGAATAGCCATTTCGGTTCGGTTATAACCGAATGATCACCCCTAGAAGGAAATATGAAAATTTCGTGAACCCATGTATAAAGATGTTCAACGACATTGTTCATGAAAAGTAAATCAAACAAATTTAACAAAACAGGACAGCAGCCCACAACGGAAACCAGAAAGCCAAGGAGCCAATACTTTAGACATTGATCTCCCCATAATTTTCAGTCGTATCTAGTAAATCTGCAATTCTGACAAGTTAACACATTACATAGAAATATTTTCTATTATTTAAAGAATTAAGAGAATCCTTACAAACCTCTGACAATTTGTGAATAAGCCGTGACCAGAGACTTTTAGGGGTTTATTCACCAACATACTAGATCAAAATAACCCTAACAGTTCAAGAAAAACTTTATCAACTATAGAAACCTATACAAATTAAAAGATTGAAATATTTTCTCTACAAATTATGCAAGATTTGTTGCCAAGCAAGATCTAGATTGTGTCTAGTTCCTAACCAATCCTGAAAAAGTAAAATTTCATTTCACCTTATACTCGAGGAAAATAGAAAGGTTTTCTGAGGCTTAACATAGCTACCAGTAATATAAACTCTATCAGCAAGGTGGGAAACAACTATTATCCTCACACCTTCATAAATTTTTATTGCTGATAATTAGTTTTAACAAATTATAGGTGTGAAAATGTGAAATAACAAAACCAGTAATCATGAAATGGTCTGTCCAACTAAGAATTCCAACCATACCAGCAGTTACAATAGCATTCTCAGAAAGATAACTGAGGTTTGCTTTAGCCCAAGGAACCCAACGAACAGCAGCCAACTGAGAATATTAAGAAGGGAAAGAATTATGTTACAGAGAGCTAAAGATATAAATAGATAAAACTGTGTTACCAATCCACTATTACTGTATTACAATATGTAGAAATTAATTCATTAGTTCTTTATTCAGATTTGCTATCATCTTCATCAGAACCATAACATTCCTCCATTCCAAACAAGAGTCTCGTCTACAAATTTTACCAATTTTAAGGATATATTTATGTTCCTTGTATACCCCTAAAAATAATAAGTTGTTTGTTTAGTGGAGTGGTATGACAACAAAATTATGATAGAAAACTTGAGGATATGATGTCATTTATACTACTATCACTAAACAGTGGACTCTTTTTTGTGGAACCTAAAAAATTAGTAAATGCGACTCTATTTTGTGGAACCCAATATTAGTAAATGGGAATCTCTTTGAGGAACGGTAGAGTATTAATCATACCACTAACAACAACAACAGGAGTAATGATAACTAATCGTATGCATTCCTACTCCAGATTAAAACTATAATTCATGAGATCAGTTACAAGCATAAGGAACAATATTGTTGTCGCCATCATCATCATCATTACACTACCATAGAAAGCTAGGATGCTTGAAGCTGGTTCAAACATTAATCCTAGTGAAAGTCTTCCTACAGTACATTATACTGTAATTTGATTTTTCTAAGTTATCCTTTGGCATCTAAAGTACAACTTTAAGAAAATAATAAAGTTATAATATCTACTATGCCGCTGCTGAGTCTTAATATCCTTTCCTCACCCATAGTTTTGAAAACTAGGACGTGTACATATGAATTGGGCATAAAAAGTCTTCATGTGCCCTTGTAGTCACCAATATCCAAGTTCCAACAATTCAAAAGATAAGTAAGCCAAAATTCCAAGATTGTGCAAGATTGGCACACTGGCAGATTGTTGAGTCTGTGTAAATGAAGCCTGAGCCCATCAGATGATAAAACAAGAATGTCCATTTAAGTGTTAATAAGTATTATCTTGCAGAAATATTCCCCACAACAGCAGCCAGACCAAGACTATCTTTCATTGATCAAGCATTAAAGTTCATATCAGCCAACATGGTAAAAAAACAGTATGACTGTTTAATTTTCATATAGACAGTAGGCTCAAGCTTTTTGTCTAAACATTAGATTCAAATAAAAATTTATTTGCATGGATGTCAAAAAATAAGTAAGAGTCGAGTAAATATTATAATGAAGTTGCAGATGATGGTCAGGTCCACACAATGTAAAAAGGTTAACAAACAGCAAAAATGGTTACTACCCTATTGAGCTTTTCTACCTTTAAGCATTACACCATTGAATTTTAAAAATATGCAATTAGTCCGTTGAACTAATTAAAATTTAAGAATCACACCATTATGTTAAATTAGTGCATGTCCGTTTATTTATTACCTACATGGTATTTAAAAAGAAAAAAGAAATCCATGAAAAATGACATGGAAACAAATAAGCAAACACACACGTGAGATGAACTAAATCCATGTGTATCCCTGATGGATTAAAATGTTTATTTAATACAATAAAAAGTGGTATTCAAATAATAAAAGATAACTCTTAAAAATAAAATTTTCAAAAAACCATCATCTTCGACACCTAGCCGGTTCGACCCAACCTGTTTACTTGTCATACAGGTCAAAAGCAATAAATATCTTGTTTCTTCTCCAAATCATGCAAGTAATGTGTCAAAACCTTTGTTTCGGAGATGCCTATTACAACATGATATCCATTTCACGAAAAGAAGCCAAAAATAGAACAGATTTGAGATAAAAACGAGACCAAAAATTGTTTATATTTGAAATCCTAATTCCTTTGTAAAATGAAAACTAAAGCCACCAAAACACCATAAACTTGCATGATTTGGTGATAAACAATGATTGTTTTATCTACAGGGAGCTGTAAAGAAGAAACAAACAGAAAATTTTGAAATGGTAAGGCCAATTTGTGGAACCCTTTCGTGGGGAAAGAGAAGGAAAGACAAAATAAATTTTAAAAGCTTATTTCAAAGCCATGAGAAGAAGAATATAGATGAGATGTGATGAAGAGGAAGAAGCTTGATGAGGAAAAAGAATAAAGTAACCCAGAAGAATGAACTTAGAGAAGAGAGAAATAATATGATTTTTTTTAATCCACGTCTGAAAAATAGAAGCTCAAATTTGACGTCCGTCTAACTAAATTGACATAATTACTTAATTAACCATTTTTAAAAAGTTCACTTTGTTAATTGCATATTTTTAAAGTTCAATGGTGTAATGCTTAAAAGTGGACAACCACAAAGAGATAATATCCCTTTTTCCCGTTAACAAACTATCCCATTTAGTTATAAATTCAAGCCAAGAGTTCATGCATTATATCTAGGCTTTAGGCACAGTTTTAGATGTGCTTGGGAAAGTAGATAACTTAATGAGCAACTTATTGTATAAGGACAACATCAAAATACTCCCAAGTCACACTACAAGGACAGGAAGATGTTGTCCTTGGTGCATGGTATGGAAGAATGGAGCTACATGCTGTGCACATGGGGTCACCATCAAATTACTCCCAAGTCAAACTACAAGGCAAAGAAGATGAACCTCCACTTCATGAGTGTAATTAGAAAATTAAAATTTACCTCTTATTTCAACAAAAAATGCAGGATTTGGGACACGTATCACAAGGAAAAGGCAAATAGAACAAAAGTCAATACCATAGGCACTGCAGTGACAACCCATGCAATTGAAGCTGCCATTGCTCCCGCACAAAAACCCTCTGCAAATTATGCAAAACATGAGACCCATGATTCCTAATGGTTGGCGATATGCACCCAAAATAAAATATTAACACAAACAATGGAAATGTGAGAGGAGAAGAAGAAGAAGAACCAGATAAATTAAAGACATTTCCAATTAATATAGTTCTTTTATGCCAAAAGATAAAAGAAAAGAAATTAAAAGCTTCTTTGATGAGTAGCCATTTCTTTACAAAAAAACAGAAATGAAAAAGTATTTGGGGCATCTATTGTTGAAAGAAATTCCTAATGATGGCATGATTCAGGAAAACTACATGGAGAGTTCTCTGCTCCTCAAGAACACGGATTTATTTAAAGATGATATGGACCTAAATTTTCAATTTTCTCATAGAATTTACCTCAATTTTTAAAAGTTAAAATGCAAGACTAAATGAGACCTAAAATTTAAAACTCATACTTCAGGAGCCAAGGAGCAAAAGAGAGCAGCAGCTTAAATTCTGAGACCCCCAAATCAAAACCCTAAAACTTATTCAAATCAGAGGTTTTTACAAAACTGAGGGTACACATCATCAACACTCGTCTAATATATCTAACGATCCACAAACTCACCAAAACTGATCGACTAACACGTAAATTAATAAATTACAAATGGGATAAGCAAATCAACACCATCAGAAACAAAAAGTCATGTATTGACACTAATAAACAAAGAGAAAATGTTAGAAAAGGGTGCCGAACCGTATTCGCAATTACTTGCATTCCTAATCCTCTGCTCCTCAGCAGGGGAAGCAATAAAGAAGGCGTTCTTCTTCCTTCGAGACGCCCACGCATCCCTCATTTCCGATGGAATTCCCATTACAAACAAGCTATTTAACCAAATCTCTGCTGTTTCAATTCAAAAAAATCCCCAAATATTAAAATCTAACAGGTAAATAATTGGAAGAGTAGAAGGATTGATTAAGCAAAAGATACTTATAGTAAAGAAAGAGTGAGGAAGAAGAAGAACAGAGGGTCCACCGAATTATTAGGTTCGAATGGTCGATCATGCTATATGTATTTTGTAGAATAATTTTTTAAACTCATGTTTCACCCACTGAGCTCCGACATATTGTTTTTAATTATAAAATTATTTTTAAGTTTTAATTTATTTTTTTTGAAGTAAGTATCTGATATTTTTAAATTTAAAATTAATATAAATTTAATCAATACATTATAACTTATTTAGAAAAAAAATACTACTACTTAAATTTTTTTTTTATTTTTACAATTCTTAACAAAATTATTATGTTTGAGAATACTGAATTTCTTTTTTTGTACTTGTATTTTAAATCCTATTTTTCTTAATACTTATAAAAATTAATAATAATTTTATAGTAATTTATAAAAGAGAATATAATTTATCAATTGTATTTTACTATAAAATAACTTTTATTTTATTTTAAATTTTAAATAATTTATTGAATAGATTATACAAATGTACATAAGATTAATATTAATTTTTAAAAAATTAATTTATAATTATTTAAATTTAAAATTAATATGATTTATTTAAATTTTAAAATAATTATTTTTATAATAAATAATATTATTATAATATTTATAATTATATTAACATAAATTAAATAAATTTATATTAATTTAAATTTGAATACGTTTGGAATTAACTTTTAAAAAAAAAGTCGATATTAATTTTATAATTTAAAAATAAAGTAATAAAAAATATCATCAAATCCATTTTCATGGTCTTTGTAAAAGCAAAAAGACAATAATACCAAGATGTGTATGAGCTGTTGCAAAGATTTTCTTTTAATAAAAAAAAGTGACTGCTTATTTTTAAGGCTACTAAAAAAATGAATGCTTAGTTTGAAGAATACTTGAAAATGGAAATTAGGTAACTGCCATTTTCATAGTGAATGAATAAATACAATGCAGCCAGACAACCATAGAATGCTGGATTATTATAGAAACCAAAACAGTAAATACTAGATAAAACAAATTCCTTTCCCAGCAAGTAGAATGCTACTCTTCATAAAAAAGCACATATACACAAAGTTGATCAAATTCCAGTTTATATCAACATAACCTCTTACATAAGGACATGCCCCATATCAAAATGAAAAAAAAAAAAAAAGGAAAAGGGAATACAATGAAATGAGTAGGATACAAGAGATCACATCCACTCTTTCCAAGTAGCAATCCAGACTATGGTCTCCATGAATTACACACTGCAACAATTCCATCTGTATGTATGTAAATACGCAAAGCTATATGTTGGAAAGTTTGAAAAGAATATAAAGAAGAAAAAAATGGAGGGGAAATGAAAGCTAATTACTTACAATAGCAATTAGATACCCTGCTCAATGAGATAATCACCCAACCTTTCAACGATCACGTTGCACTGACTTGGGGACATGGGCTCCTCGTATATACCAATTAGTAACGCCGCA
Source organism: Panax quinquefolius (assembly GCA_020205615.1). NCBI lineage: Eukaryota > Viridiplantae > Streptophyta > Magnoliopsida > Apiales > Araliaceae > Panax > Panax quinquefolius. The sequence goes on from CM035155.1 coordinate 29,626,157, forward strand.
TTGGTCTTCTTGATAGTAACACCCCCAGATCCCTGAAATTAGTCTCATGTAAAGTCAAAATGAACACGGCAAAGAAATGCAGGATCAACACGGTGTTGATAGGGTCATACATGGTTATATAACATTTACAAACAATCATAGAAACCAAAGTGTGCTAGTCTTTTTTTTTCTCTTTTTTCTCTTTTCTGGTCAATCCAGACCCTGGTTGTTTTCATAACCAAATGTTTGCAACACTAAGAAGCAAGGTTAAACCTTAACCCAAGTTTGCAACTGCTTATTACTCTTCACTTGATAGATTAAGTAGACATCAAGGGACTGATCCAAAAAACACTTCTTCGAAAAATAAAAATAATAAAAAGCTTCATTTTCTATTTTGAAATGACATGTTCAAATCAAGGCTATCAAATTATTTTAGTGCCTTCAATTTGAAACTATGTTTCTTGAAGTGAAAATTGTTTCTTCAAATGGGAGGATAAACTCTACATTATCATCCAAACTGCTACATTGGCAAGCAGCATTAAGTTCGAGTTTAGAGGAGACGCTGGTTTAACAGTTGGTATAACTTGGTCCCAATTTAATGTGATACAAAATTATACTTTTGAATAAAATAAATATAAATTTGTGTGGCCCATCATGCCATCATAGAATTCCAAGCAACAGTAAAAATGCTTTCTGGAGCTGTCTAGATGTGTAGACATATCATAACCATAATTAATTACTACATTTACGAATAACTACATTAATGAATAACTGCATTACTATATAAGCATGTCCAGCATTAAAGGATAAAAAGAAGGGGGGTAGTTGATCCATACAAGGCAAGTAACTTGCGGACACCATGAGGCAAGTAAATCCAACAACCAAAAGATAATGCTTAATGGACCATAAGTAATACTGTACTGCATATTGCTCAGAATTTTGATCAACCGATCTATGTTGCTTATGCAGGAAAGTAAGTCATCAAACAAAAAAGTATTGGTACATCTGAAGAAGCGTGGATGTCAAACCATACCTTCTTCCCCCGAATGACAGCACCTGGTTCGCCTTGAATCACCATATACTTTGTGCCACCAAGGTATAACCCCGTAGGGGCAAGTGATCCAGGATCAGTAAAGTCGTTCATAATTGCAGTTATTTCTTGCGGCTTAAACTGCAATACCATATAAAATAAGAGGACTACTTGGGCCAGTAGAAAATTGTAATTATACTTCAAAAGAGTTCTACTTTATTAAAACATGAATTAGATACGCAAATGATGATGAGTACTGTTCAAATATGCAGGATGAATTACTTAATTCTACAAGAATATCAATCCATTTCCACACAGAACCTAAATCCATAATAAAAAAAATTTCCAAAGAGGAGCATCCACACTTGGTTGTCTTCATTTTGAATTGCTAATCTCTATATTCAGTCATAACACATCCTTTATTTTGCAAGTTTAAGCCATATTCTAAAACCATCCAACTATTAAATTTGAAGAGTCCAAAAATGGCAAATAACAACCCTAAAAGTCAGCTAATTAAGTAGATGCAACAGCAGAAGACTAATCGGTGAAGCCAAAAAATGAATGACTAAGAAACATAAACCAAATTTGAAAGTTATCAAAGATAACCCCCAAAGTACAAACACCAAAACCAGACACTTTTGCATTATAATAATGTACAATGTGCATGAAAGGCTGTATTGTTTATTTATAGATTGATTGCTAAATTTATAAAAGGCTGTACTTTGCTCTGGAAATATCATTTCCAATCCCAAATCGCAACCACACAAATTTAATAAAACATACCCATGAAAATACATAATAAAAAATATAACTTGATTCATCTAAACTACTAAAACGTACAAAACAACTGAAGAATAGAACATCACTACGCATCGAATCTATTAAAAATAAAACCACTAAAGACTGTAATCAGATTAATACATAATCAATCTATAATTTAGCTGATCTAAAGATAAGGTTTGTTTTTCTACAAAAATACAAAGTATAAATAAAAGGATAATAGTAACACCTGAGGAAAGGTGGCGCTTTGGGCCCAAACGGCGCCATCATGGCCGATAATAGCAGCAGAAGAAAGCTGAGGGCCGCCTTCTTCAGTCTGGCACATCAAGTGATCGTCAACGTAAGTTTGCCAAGACATCTTCTTCTTCTTCAGATTTAAATTAGGATTTATGAATAAGAATTTCTTATTTCTGGATTTGGGGGACTCTGTGTGCGTGCGAGCGTATGTGCGTTTGTGTGTGAGAGAGAAGAAGGTTCTGGGGTAGGGATAAGTAGGGGAGGAGGAAAGAAGAGTTGTTGGTGTGTAAACAGGAGTAGCGTAGAAATTAAGCTTATAGAATTAATTTAAAAGCAGAAATATAGAGATATTCGCTGTCGGTGTGGACCGTGAATCTGACTTGGGTTGATTGGCAGATTTGGTGGCTCTCTGGTCTCTAGTGCTCCACCACTCCCCCTTAAGGCCATGTTTGGATCACAAAACATCCGGGATAAATCCGAGCCCGAAATAAATTTCGATTCAAATATGATCGAATACAATAATTAGAAAATAATTACATCATTAATGCATTCATAAATTAATTATAAAAAGAATGTAACAAATTCAAACTATTCAATTTCAAATTAATAAAGAAACCTAAAATCAAGAATAAACAATCGTCATAATTAATAATTCAAATTTAAACCATTCATATTCGCATTAATAAGGAAACCTAAAATTAAGAAGAAATAATCGCTATAATTAATAATTTAAATTAAATTTTTGGGATTTAACAACAAAAACAAATCCATAATTCAAATCAAAAAGAGGAAAAAACAAAAAAATATATTCTCCATCCTAATCTTCATCTTCCTCACCGCTCATTCTTTTCATCACTGCCTCCTCTCTCTTCCCCTTCATCATCCTCATCCGCCGCAAATCTCCGGAAGTACCTGAGTTACTATTTTAAATTTATTTTTTTACGATTTGGTTACCCACAAAAACTAAAATGGTTAGCTTTGTATAAAGGTTTGGCTACCAACTGCATCACATTCAAAATAATTTTGTAACCTAATAAAATTGAATTGGTTACGTTGGTCTGAAAGTTTGGCAACCAACTGCATCACATTCAAAATAAATTGGTAACCTAATAAAACTGAATATGTTACCTTGGTATGAAAGTTTGGCTATCAACTGCATCACATTCAAAATAAATTGGTAACCTAATAAAACTGAATAGGTTACCTTGGTATGAAGGTTTGACTACCAACTGCACTATGAAAAAAAAAATCAAGTAACATTTGGAAACAATTCTTAAATTAAATGGTAACTTAACCAACAGTGGGATGGTGAAAAACGTTACAGGTGGCAAGACGGTTAATGGAGGCGGAGGTGATCATAACGGAGGTAGTGGATGCGGAGGAGGAAGCAGCAATAATAGAGGCGGCAGAGGAGGAGGTGGAGGTGGCGGCGGCGACGAAAGGCGACCATAATGGAGGCGGAGGTGGTCATAACGGAGGTGGTAGAAGCGGAGGAGGAGGCGATCATAATGGAGGCGGCGGAGGAGGAGGTGGCGGCGGAATGGGAAGCAGATTGGGAGGGGAGGAGATGGCGGTGGAGGTTGCAAATATGAAGTGTTTATTTTTGATGATGATGATGATGATGACAACAATGAAGATGATATTTAAAATATTCACCTAAATTAAATTAAATGGATAATAAATACATTAAATTTATAAATAAAAAGATCCCCAACTTTATAATAAATAAAGATGAATTTTCTATAAATATTATTTTTGAATATTATGGAATAAATTTGATATAATGTTATAGTTGTGGGTAATATTTATAAATTTTTTGCAAAGTAAGCAAGTTGTTATAAAATATTCGTTTGGTGGGGAATATTCTTTTTGTTAGGGGAATATTAAATACGACGGCTCAATCATTAGTGGACCCCACAACGGAAGTATTGTCGTATTGAGAAAGCGACAAAAATTATCTTTCTATAAAAATAACGGAGAGGTGTTATCGTTAAAACCGTTGAACTACCCGGTAGTAAAAAAAAGAATACGATGTCTGGCGTAGTTGTATAGTAGCACACGATATTGATTATTGATGCTTACGTGAGAAGTCACTCGGCTATGCTCAATTATTACTACGATAATTCTTTGCATCATATCTCTTATATTATTGATTCAATTATTGTCACAAAGATCATCTCGTATAATATGTTATTATATTAAATCAATAATTGAGACGACAAGTTATAAATGATTAATAATTGTTGAAAGATTAAATATGTGTTGATTAAAAATAAAATGATTTGTGGTAATATTTATTCAATCCTTGATGTATATAAAGAGTCATTATGAGACGTTTGTGGTAAGTTTGATTATTTTATGGGGGCCCATAGTAATCATCATCTATAGTAATTCTTCGTGAATAGTAATTAAAGTAATTACCTTCATTAATAGTAATTATCGATAGTAATTACCTTTGTGAATAGTAATTACCTTCGTTAATAGTAGTTATTACCTTTACCAGACGTCGAACCACTTGTCGTTTCACATTACAAAGCGCCGAACCACTTGTCGTTTCACATTACTGAGCGTCAAACCACTTTTCTTTTCACATCATCAATTCATCAAGCCACTTGCTTTTCACGGCAAAGTGGTCTTTAAGCTAGAAATCTTCTATAAATAGAGGCCTAAGGCTTCATTATTTTCACGAATTCATTCAAGCTATAGAGAGAGAAAGTATAGAGAGAATAAGAGAGAAAGAAGAAGAGTATTTTGTTACTACACCTTTTACGCGATATTCAATCTCCTACTAAAAGTAAAGGGTGTTATTCTTTCTTATTCATGAAGAGAAGCATTGTTATTCCATTGCTTATTATTACATTGGAATAACTTTTATATCGTGGTTTACCCTATACTTGGTGACATTCTTCTATTATTACATTGGAACATCACATCGTGTGTTTTACAGGACCGGGTAAAATTTTTATTATTCTCATTGGAACATCACATGCATGTGTGTTTTACACGGACTGGTTAAATCTTTTTATTATTATTGGAACATCACGTCATGGAACATCGGACTTGTTCGTTTGTTTTATTATGGTTGGAATATCCATCATTTTATTATTATTCCATTGGATTATCTTGTTGAACATCACATCGTTTGTGTAATTTGGGACTGGTTCCGTTATTTATTATTACATTGGAATAACCTGCCTGTGCGGTCTATCGCATGCATGGTGATTTCTTTTGTTATTCCATTCTTTATTATACCCAGTTGGTTAAAACTTTGACTTCTATACTCCATGAAATTAGTGGAATATCCTTGATATTTGCGCTTCATCCAGTATCCTTTCATGGAAATATTCTTCTGATCATTCTTGAATTTTACTCTACAAAGCAGTATCATGTTGACAATTTGGACGTTATTAGTTCCTGGATAAATTAATTCTTGAACTTGTTTTATTGAATTCTTATATCATTGTCATCATCCTCATGTTTATATTATGTTGAAAGTCATCTGTGGCCTGTAGTGCATAGATGGACTTGGTATGATTATGACCAGAGACTATTCGGTGTAATCATGACCGTAATGTTACAAATGATGTGGTAAAAATCCTCAGTGGCCCGTAGTGCATTGATGGACAGTTGTTGGCATGATCATGACCATTAATGAATACACAAATATTCTTGGCCCGTAGTGCATGAATAATTGTGGTCGTGATACTAAAGAATATCCTTGGCCGTAGTGCAGGGGTGATTCGATGATGTGGAATATTTATTAAAGTCGAGTCTCAGCTATAACAGTGATGAAAAACCTTTTAAATCATAAAAGATAGTAGATTTTATTTTCTACTTGACTCTTTTAATGGATCTTTTGTTCATTGTAGTTAAACTTGATGTTCATTATATTTTATCGGTTTAACATTGTTGAAGGCTAATGATAATTTATTCGCATTATCTTAGTCATAATATTTCTTATTGAGCTAGTTGAGCTCACCCTTTCTTTCTTCGTTCTCTTCGTGAAATGAGAATATAGGTGGGGACGAGTCTGGGAGCGGAGTAATGGTCCGAGGAGGATAGCATTAGTAGTCCTCACTATTACGTGAAATAGTGTGATAATAATTGTAATGAGGACTCCTTTTGAGTTTGTATAATATCTAGTAGACAATATTTGTATTCAAACTCACGAGTTTATGTCGTATTGCATACCATTTATATTATATTAGTAAGTTGTATTTAAATTATGTACCATGTATCGACTACCCAAGATGGGTGATGTATACCTATTTTGGGGGCGTCACACGGTTGGTATCAAAGCTTAGGGATATGATCCCCGGCTAAGATGTGAGAATAGTACTAGGAGGGAGGCGGGAATACCTTCATTAGTATGACCTACCTAAGTTTATGTGCTTTATTTTATTGGTTGGTCGAGAATATAGGGATAATATGTTACATGTCAATTAACCTTTTTTGTTTTGTGGCGATGATCTCGAAAATGACATCCGAGAATGTTGAGAATAGCAATGGAGCTGAGCGATCGTTGATTCACCACATATCAATAATCAGGATAATGTGCATCGAGGAAGGCGACAATCCTCCTCATGCAAAAACAACAACAACCGACCAAATGATGAATGATCAAATGTTCGGAGGCTTTATGCAATTTATGCAAAAAGAAAGTAGAGCGACTCTCATCCAAAACGTAGGTGGAAACACGGAAAACTCTCTCAAGCGGTCACCGCTAAACAATTCAAGGAATTTGGGACCACCGGAGTTTAAGGGAGAGCCAAAACCACTTGGCGGAAGCATGGATAAAGCAGATTACCAAGATATTTGATGTCTTGGGATGCTCCGAGGAGCAAAAGGTTCCTTTGCGCTTTTTTATGTTTTGGAGAGAGGATTCTTGGTGGGAATCGGTCCAAAAGCGTACTCAACTTCTTTGTCAGATGAAGATATCTTGGGAGAAGTTCCAGAGTCATTCAACGACAAATACTTTCCGAAAGTATTCGCCACATGAAGGAGGAGGAGTTTATCAAGTTGGAACAAAACAATATGGACCGTGTCGCAATACGAGGCAAAATTTTTGCGGAGTTATCACGGTTTCGTCCCACTTGGTGGATAATGAAGAGAGAATGGCGCGAATGTTTTTAAGAGGTTTGAAGCGGAGATACGTCAACATCTTATTTCTCATAAACCGTGTTTGTATTAGGATGTTGTAAATAGGGCTCGATTAGTGGAGAGCGATAACGAGTCAACGCAACTAAAAGAAAAAGGCCGGCAAAATTATAATACCAATGAGAGTAGTCATCGAAGCGGTGACAACAAGCGTGGAGGGAATCAACGGGCGGATATGGTAACCACTTGGTGGTAATCGGGGCCAAAACAATAAGAATGGACATTTCAAGAAAAGGAGATTCAACAATGATGGAAAGGCGTCAAAGACCAAACACCCGTTGTTAAGGAAGGAGAAAGACCACCTATCATATGCTTCAAATGCGGAGAGAGGGACACATCATCCCAAGCTGCGCGCCATGCCAGTCAAAGCATGTTATAATTGTGGAAGAGAAGGTCACTTAGCTCGATTTTGTCGTTTATAGAAGACAAATTCAACTAGGATGGAGGCACCAAAGTCAGTCCGAGAGAAAAGTCAAAACCAGTAGTTCAAGGGAGAGCGTTTGTTGTGACCTCCCAGAGAGCAAGGAACCCGAATGAGGTCATCACGGGTAAGCTTATCATAAACTCTAATGAAGTCTATACTTTATTTGATCTGGGTTCTACCCATTCTTTTATTTCTCCTACTTGCGCTCATCGATTAAATTTGACTCAGGAGAAATTAGACTTTGACTTATCTGTGGAAACTCGTTGGGAGAAACCTTCATTACATCCATTGTTTATAAGTCTTGTTTGGTTCAAATCGGTACCCTCACATTACTGTCGATCTTATTTCATTTAAAATACTTGCATTTGGCGTGATTCTAGGGATTGATTGGTTAACTACTTATCATGCAAAAATTGATTGTTTTCGTAAGGTTGTTAGCTTTCATATTCCTAATCAACCTATTATGCGAATTCAAACGACCAAACCATTAAAATCAATCACGGTCATCTCAAGCCATAAAGCTATTCGTTTATTGAAAAAGCGGATGTCAAGCTTTCTTAGCTCATGTCTGATTTAAACAAAAAATACGCCGATTTTGAGCGATATTTCTATTGTTAATAAATTTCCGACGTATTTCGAAGAACTTCTGGCCTACCCCAGAAGCGTGAAATTGAATTTTGTATCGACCTTGAACCCAGACAAAACCTATTTCCAAAGCCCCATATCGAATGGCTCCTATTGAACTTCAGGAGTTAAAGACCCAACTGCAGGAATTGTTAGACATTGGCTTTATTCGTCCTAGTACTTCTCCTTGGGGTGCTCCTGTTCTATTCGTGAAGAAGAAAGATGGGAGTATGCGACTTTGTATTGATTATCGGGAGTTGAATCATGTCACCATCAAAATAGGTATCCATTGCCACGTATTGATGACTGTTTGACCGATTGCAAGGAGCCAAATTCTTTTCAAAGATTGATCTTCGTTAGGATATCACCAATTGAAGATTAGAACCATTGACATTCCAAAGACGGCTTTCGGAACTCTAAGACGGGCATTATGAATTTCTAGTCATGTCCTTTGGATTGACTAATGCTGCTCCCGCGCTTCATGGATATGATGAACCAGAGTATTCAAGGAATATTTAGATCACTTTGTGGTCGTCTTTATTGATGACATCCTTATTTTTTTCAAAAGCCGTGAAGATCATGAGCAACACCACTCAAAAGCTTCGTGAATATAAGCTTTATGCCAAGTTGAAGAAATGCGAGTTCGGCGAAGAAGTAGCATTCCTTGGGCACGCGATGTATCAAGTCATGGAATATCATTGACAGACAAAAGATTGAAAGCTTTGGGAACAACTTAAAATATAAGCTAGCTTTCGGTTTGTTATTTGGTTATTATTGAGATTCGTGGAAGGATTTTCTCGAATCGCTACTCATTCTTCAAAGATAAAGATGAGATACAAAGTTGGTTGGAGCGAAGAATGTGAGAAGATCAAGAGAACTCGAGGATTATGACACATGAAATGACCATCGCTCGGAGGATTTGTCATCTGATGATATTTGAAAAAAGGGTTGGGATGTGTTCTTATGCAATGGAAAAGTTATAGCTTTATGCCTCGCGACAACTCAAAGAATATGAGAAGAATTATCCTAAAGTTATTATCTTGCACTTAAAATTCAGGCATTACTTGTATGGGGAGAAGTGGAGATCTTTCATAAAACTTAAAATTTGGAAATTTTAGAAGGAACTCAAGAGGAAGAGATGAAAGCCTCAAATATTAATCATCTCGATCATGTTGATAGATAATGATATATATGCACAAAAGCCAATCATGTTTGATAAAGCATATACTTTGTAACAATCTTATTCATTTATTAATAAAAAGTATTAATTTATTAAAGGCTTTTAATTATCTACATGATGTTGTTTTATAATATGTGATAAACCCATAGTTTTAAGCAATGCTTTTAGAATAATGATGATGATGATCAATCTAATGAGATCTAAATTTTAGAAGAAAGCTTAAAACTAAAATAGTTCCCAATCATTGGATTACTAAATTGGGGATTAGTGAATCCGGATAGATTGGTACATACGTTGCTTGCTTTCATTGGATGAGGATGATTGATCTCATGATCATTTGTGTGGAGACACTAAAGCAAGTATGTAGGTGCTTATTAGAGAATAAGTTCCTTTGAAGCGTGGCTCGCTAAGGAATACCTAATGGAGTTTTATTTGCTGTCAATAGGAATTTCTGTAGTGATAGTAGTACAAGTGATCCTTGGACTTGAGATCATCATAGTATCTTGTGTATGATGAGTTATACTTTGACTTATTCCTTAAGACCCTTAGGGTATATCAAAGGGTATGCTTGGGTATAATAAGTTATACATGGAGATAATGTATGATCAATAAAGAATCTACCACTTTAATAAAAGAAGAGAAATGTCTATGTGATTCGATAAATGACAACCCAGTAGTCCTTGGTTAAAGCGAGAATGAAATTAGAAAGGAGTTTCTAATTTGCATTATTTGGAGTTGTGCATTTAAGGATCGAAATACATATAATTAAATAAAATAAGACTTGTGATAATTCCATGTCTTATATTTAATTGGGACATTGTATGGTGGAAGGATTGAATTAGACAGTAACTATTTACTCAAAGGTTCTTTTATGATTAATGTTGAAATCTATATTATCCGGAAAGTCGATTTGATCATTAGGGAGGCTTATCCCTATTGTAGAATAAATATTATTTATTTAAATAAATTAATTGTTTAATTTATTTATTTAAATAAGATTAGAATTGTTCTAATTGATTTATTCACAATAGGTTTAATATGGAGAACCTAAAGGGTCACACCATAAAAGGAAGAATAATTATTTAAGAAGTTAATGGCATAATCGTAATAATATGTTAAGTATATTTAATTTAATCTATGGTGATAGAATAAATTAAATAGCTTAATATTTATTATTTAATATTTTAGAAATATTAAATATAAATTAATAAGAGAGTGGTCTTATTAATATTATTACAATTATTATTATTTTAATTTCTAAAAGAGTTTAGGAATTAATTTAATATAAGTACTCTCATTTATTCCTAATTGGATTAGGAAGGAAAATTAGTTAAAGGAGTTTAATTAATTATCCCTAATAAGATTAGGGAGCTTAATTAATTAAAAGAATTTAATTAATTAAATAAAACCCAATTCCTTAATTGTTAAGGTGGGTTGCCCACATCTATAAATAAGAGGAGTCTTATTATGGGTGGTATGGGTTGTTGACTTTTTTACAACATACGTAATAATTCCAATTTGTTTGGGAGTACGCCTTTTCTATAGAGATAGAAAACTAGGGTTTGAGCCCAACCACCCATCTTCTTGAATTTTCTTTTTTTCTTGGTGGATCACCTCAGAGGCCAAACATTTGGGTGGCTAACGTTGATCAAAGGAAGGAACCAAACCCGGTGGATTCAAGTTGAGCGAAAAGGATTGGAGGTGAACTTGTACCTGAGGAAGCTCGATCTTCAAGGGTATGATTTTATTCTTTATCTTTTCGTTTAATTAATAATTGTGCATAAAGGGTGATCCGGGTATATGGTTTGTAAAATTTTTAAACTCTGATTTTACACGCTTTCGCATTTTTTATGCAATTTGATTGCGCTCATGAATATTACAAACCTAACAGTGGCATCAGAGCCAAACCTTTATGCGAATTATTAATTGTTTTAATTTGATATGTATATTGATATGTGTTTAGAACAATTTAATTGGGCATAATTTTATTGTATAAAATTTTTATAAATTTAAAAAAAAAAAAAAAAAAAAAAAAAAAAAAAAATTTTTTTTTTTTTTTCATAAAAACATTATTTTTTATTTTTTATTTTTTTAATCATACATTTTCATTATATTAAAAAAAATAAATATATATATTTATATATAATGATATATATATAAATATATATATATATATATAATATATATATTTATTTATTTTATAGATAAAAATTTTTTATTTTTTTATATATATATATATATATATATATATATATATTTATATATATATATATATATATATATATATATATATATATATATATATATATATATATATATATATATATATATATATATATATATATATATATATATATATATATATATATATATATATATATATATATATATATATATAATTATAAAATATTTTATAATTAAAAAAAAAAGTTTTATTTAAATTTAAAATAAAAGGTTTATTTTAAAAAATAATTTTTATTTTAATTTTAAAAATTAAATTTCATGCTAACTAATTAGAGTTGGAATTGGATTCATGATAACTAATTGGAGTTGAAATTGGAGTTGAAATTGGAGTTTTTATTTTTCCTTAATTCATCTTTCCTTAAATAAAGGTTTATTTAGATATGAAATAAGATTTCATATTATTCAAAATAAAAGAGTTTATTTTTGTGAATAGGAAAAGAATCCTAATTTTCTTAAATAAAAGGAGTTTATTTAGATATGAAATAAGATTTCATATTATTCAAAATAAAGGAGTTTATTTGTGAATAGGAAAAAAAATCGTGTTTCCTTAAATAAAGGATTTTTTTATATGGAATAAAATAAAAGTTTATTTCATTTATTAAAATAAAGAGTTTAATTAAAATTTTATGTTTATTTTTTTTTTTTTATATGGAATTGGATTCCATAATTAATTAAAATAAAGGAGTTTATTTTGATTAAAAATTTTGATTAAAATAAAATAGTTTATTTTATTCAAAATTGGATAAATTAAAATAAAATAGTTTTATTTTGATTTAAATTTGGATTAAAATAAAGGAGTTTATTTTGATTCAAAATTAGATTTTATACTAACTAAATTTGCCCATTAAATGATATCAATATATATATTAAATGTTTATTATTCATAAGATGAATGTTATTTATTGATGCATATGGTGATGTATGATAATAAATGGGATTGATTATGGACTATTGACCAATGTGATTGGATTTTATTTTAGTTGGATGCGTGAATGTATGGGTTTTATTAAATGGGGAATTCTGCGTGCACCTCGTCTTCTCTAATTTTTTCTTAATGTAAATTCTATCTCTCCTCCTATGTACTTCCCTTAATTTCACGATCAAGGTTTCTATTTATTTTAAATAGTTTTGTAATAGGAATAGTTAGAATTAATTTTGAAAAATTGGAGATCAAGAGCAAGGAATGCTTGAAGACCCGTTTGTAATGGAGCCAGGGTTTAAATGTAATAGTTATATTTAAATATTATTTCTTGCACCCTAGGGTTTGACCTTTTGGTTCACTTGGTGGCTCTAGTGAACCAAACTAGAATAAAAGTCCATAATCAATCAAGGTAGAATATAGTATTCTATATGTGCATGCTTATATATATATATATTATATATTATGCAAACATGCTTCGACATGTTTATTAATACGACGCGTATTTTATATATATATATAAATGCTACGCGCTAAACAAGATGAGACAAATTAATAACAAACCCCTCAAATTTTTATATTAAGTCCTAAGCGTTCAAAGATATTTGGAATATCGACGCATGCAGCTTCTAGCATGATAAAATTAATAGAGTATTAAATATTTAATATGAGTTTGTTGTGTTGTGTCACAAGGCAAGTATTAAGTATTTAAGATGTTAATTTATCACATTTGATGCTTATAAAGAAAATTGAACAATATTGTTTTGTTGTGTCACCACAAGGATGATATTTTCTTTTTTGAATATATGGAGTGCTAGGTTGGACTTAACTTGGATAATTTTGATTCGGATGTGCCACCACCACTTGATCAAAATAATCTAAGAGCAAAAAAAAAGGAGTTGCATAGTTGATGTAATTGACAAAAGTTGTCTACCTATTTATTTATATATAGTTTGTTGTGTCACCACAAGGCTATATACATTTGAAATGGGATCCTTATTCTCACTAGCAAATCTTTAATTAGATTTTTGCCGAACTATATAAGTGAGGTAATATAGTTTGAAGAAAATAGTGGGAGATACCAATTTAAAACAAGACCTAAATTATTTTGGTAATTAATAAAAGAATGTATGTTAAAATGTTGTTAATTACAAATTCATTTACGTAATTTTACAATGTCTAAAATTACTATCATCATGAAGCATATTAGATGCTAAATAAACGAGACCGAATTAAAGCGGATTGGTTAAGGAATTTGAGAATAGTTCTCATAGTTGAAAAGCTATCTTATGTCATAATACGCCTATCCACGCAATGGTTGCGCACAATGCCTCGAGGAAGAGATTGCTACTTTTAGAAAGTGGCAAGATGATGCACTGATTGGCTCGATGCATCATGCTCGCATCCATGAAGTAACGAGCTCAAACGTCGAGATGAAACTATGGATGCTCTACTATATTCCCGCACATCAAGTAGTTGATGGTGAGGAAAGTGGGGACCGATAGATATCGAGATATCTAAGGAGCTCTTAGATCTAGAATGGCCGATGGCACTATATGATGCAGATAAAAGTTCTTAACATAATCAATTTGATTGATCAATTAGGACAACGAGGTTTTGTCATGGATGGAGAGTTGAGCCAAGATTTGATCTTGCACTCACTCCCGGACTCCTTTCACAATTGTTGTGAATTTTTCATATGAACAAGCTAGATATCGACCTCATTGATTTATTTTAACATATTGAAAAATGTTGAGAGTCACTTTCAACCAAGAAGATCAAGTCTTCTTCTTGGTAGGGGCCAAAGGATCTTCTAAAAAGAAGAACGATTCAAAGAAGGTAAATAGAAAAGGCAAAAACAAAGGATAATAAGAACAAAAGCGATACGGATAGCAAAGGAGTTTGCTTCCTTCGCAATAAGCTGGACCTTTGGAAAGAAAGCTGCGAGAAGCATCTGCGCAGAGGCTAACCAAAGAAGCTTAGTGAAGTTTGATTTATAATACTGATTTTGTTCATGATTGAAATAAATTTTTCTTTAAGTCAAGGTTCTACTTGGGTATTGGATACCGACTTTGGTTATCATAAATATAGATTTATGAAAGGACCAAAAGAAGTAGAAAGCTAAACAAATATAAGTAATCTATGTGTGGGAAATGAAGCAAAGGTTGCCACATTAGCCATAGAAACTTATAGTTTAGCAATGCCTACGGGCAAATCTATTAAGTCAATAAGTTGTTATTGTATTCCAGTTCTTGTTAGAAATATTATTTCCATTTTATTGTTGGACAATGAAATCTTTGGTATTATAATTAAGAACAATTGTTGTTCTATTTATAATAATAATGTTTTGTATAGAATGGAATATTACTTAATGGATTTTGTATACTTGACTTACATGAAAATAATTTTGCATATTGAACAAATTAGTATAAGAAAAGGAGATGATCATTCAAAGAGTTGAATGTATGTATTTGTTGAAATACAAGTGTGAATTATTTGAAAGGTTCAAAGAATTCAAAAGTGAAACAAATTGACAAAGTATTAAGATTCTTTGATTAGATCAAGGAATAAATACTTGTGCAATAAGTTTCTAGATCATTTCAAATGGTTTTCTCATAATGGACGCCTCTCGATACATAATAATTGATTGATGTATCCGAAAGGAAAAATCGTACCTTGTTGGGACATGGTGCGGTCCATAATGATTTTACCGACATTCCGGTATCCTACAGGATAATGTCCTAGAAATGGGTCGCATATCTACGAAAAGGTAACCTCAAAATCCAGCCCCAAGACTCCATAAAAGTTATGGACGGGAGGATTCCTAATCTTAAGTATGTTAAGATAAGGGTTGTCCAACTTATGTGAAAAGGTTTCAAAGGATAAGCTTGGGACAAGATTTGACAAAGTGTCTGATTTGTGGGACATCTAAAAAAGTAAGTTTAGGGTATATGTTCTATAATTCTACTTAGCAAAAGGTGTTTTACTGAAACACGCACGCCTTCTAAGATAAAGGTGTTTATCATTAAAAGGGGCTAGTGGGAGGATAATAGATCTTGAAGAGTTCAAGAACCACAAAACACTATAAGTCAAATAAGAGGAACACTGTAGATAGACCTATTGTACCACACAAGAATCGTAAATCGGAATAGTACAAGAAGATACCTAGGAGGTATGGATTCATCATGGATGATGATGATGAGGTACACATCATAGAAGATGATGATCCGAGTTACATACGATGATGAGGTAAGAGTTCTAGTGTGTACAAAAAAAAGGAACATTCGTTTTGATGGGGCGTCAAAAGAGTTTGAAATTTCTAAGTATTATATGTTGATATACTACGGATGAGGAATTACATACCAATGCTACAATGACATACCAAAGATAAAGATAAAGTTGTCTAAACATTCCTCCATGAATGATTTGGAAGAGTATCTTAATTGGGGATATAAATCTATATAGATAGATTTAAGAGGATGCTCGACTTAACCCAAGGAACGTATATTCATTTGATGCTAAAGTCGTTTAGCATGGCAAACTCAAGAGATGTCTCATGTCGATGAGCTATGGAGTGTATCTCTCTTAATAGTCCCCACAGACTCTCAAAAAAGAGAGGTCGCATGAGTGACAATCATGTATGCAAGAAATATACGAGACACGATGTTGATCGGTCATATTATGGAGAAGTTCACTATGAAGTCGGTGAAAAACATCTTAAAGTGCTTAACCAAGCACTAAGGATGTGATCATATTCATGGTGGGTCTAAATTAAAACTAGAGGGCTTAATGAGACTCAAGTTTTTCGAAGACAGACCAAGATGACGAGAAAATCCACTTTAAGGTAAAGCGTTATCTTGAGCAGTGGTGTGTGTTGAATTGGAAAGGTTCCAAACAAAGAAAGAGTTCTTTGGTTTAGTGATAAAGACAAAGTATATAGCTATAAATGAAGCGCAAGTTGATTGTTTGGATTAAAAGTTCATTTCTGAGAACTAGGAATAGTTCCTAAGTCTCATCTTGGATCTAAACATGTGTTGTGGCACTTTCATTTGATTATTAGAATCATTGAAAGATGGGAAATCACTATAGAGATAGTGGACTCTCATGAACAACATTACATATCCATTAACTAAAGCTTATCCAAAGCAGGATAATCGTCACTTAGAGAAGAAGAGTATGAGATACCATGACGATTGGCTTTTTAGTGCAAGTGGGAGATTGAAAGTAGTATGCACACAAGCCAATCATGTTTGATGATAAAGCATATACTTTGTAACAATCTTATTCATTTATTAATAAAAAGTATTAATTTATTAAAGGCTTTTAATTATCTACATGATGTTGTTTTATAATATGTGATAAACCCATAGTTTTAAGCAATGCTTTTAGAATAATGATGATGATCATTCTAATGAGATCTAAATTCTTAGAAAGCTTAAAACTAAAATAGTTCCCAATCATTGGATTACTAAATTGGGGATTAGTGAATCCGGATAGATTGGTACATACGTTGTTTGCTCATTGGATGAGGATGATTGATCTCATGATCATTTGTGTGGAGACACTAAAGCAAGTATGTAGGTGCTTATTAGAGAATAAGTTCCTTTGAGCGTGGCTCGCTAAGGAATACCTAATGGAGTTTTACTTGCTGTCAATAGGAATTTCAGTAGTGATAGTAGTACAAGTGATCCTTGGACTTGAGATCATCATAGTATCTTGTGTATGATGAGTTATACTTTGACTTATTCCTTAAGACCCTTAGGGTATATCAAAGGGTATGCTTGGGTATAATAAGTTGTACATGGAGATAATGTATGATCAATAAAGAATCTACCACTTTAATAAAAGAAGAGAAATGTCCTATGTGATTCGATAAATGACAACCCAAAGAGTCCTTGGTTGGCGAGAAGAATGAAATTAGAAAGGAGTTTCTAATTTGCATTATTTGGAGTTGTGCATTTAAGGATCGAAATACATATAATTAAATAAAATAAGACTTGTGATAATTCCATGTCTTATATTTAATTGGGACATTGTATGGTGGAAGGATTGAATTACGGTAACTATTTACTCAAAGGTTCTTTTATGATTAATGTTGAAATCTATATTATCCGGAAAGTCGTTGATCATTAGGAGGCTTATCCCTATTGTAGAAGAATAATATTATTTATTTAAATAAATTAATTGTTTAATTTATTTATTTAAATAAGATTAGAATTGTTCTAATTGATTTATTCACAAATAGGTTTAATATGGAGAACCTAAAGGGTCACACCATAAAAGGAAGAATAATTATTTAAGAAGTTAATGGCATAATCGTAATAATATGTTAAGTATATTTAATTTAATCTATGGTGATAGAATAAATTAAATAGCTTAATATTTATTATTTAATATTTTAGAAATATTAAATATAAATTAATAAGAGAGTCTTATTAATATTATTACAATTATTATTATTTTAATTTCTAAAAGAGTTTAGGAAAAGAGTTTAGGAATTATTCCTATTTAATATAAGAAAATTAGTTAAAGGAGTTTCATTTATTCCTAATTGGATTAGGAGGAAAATAAAGTTATTCCTTAATTGTTAAGTTGGGTTGACCCATCTATAAAATAAGTCCATTCCATCCAACCCATTCTGGAGTAGCCCGCTACAAAAACAGGGTGTAACCCATAAACAACTACAACTTTATTATTAAAAAAGCGTGAGTTTGAACAAACTACAAATATTATCGTGTAGTTACTACAAATCTAGTTTAAATATAATATATCTTCACTCAAATAAATCCTCATCACATTTATTGATACATTATTTTACAAAAATGGTGAGGACTACTAAACAACTCTCTCTAGAACCTTCATTCCATACCCCGACTAGTACTCGCTACATTCTCGCCTCCTGAGAAGAAAAATGGAACAACAAGGAAAAGGGTGAGCTCAACTAGCCCAGTAAAGAATATTATGACTAAGATAATATACAACAAATTATCGTTAGTCTCCAACAGGAAAAACTCGATAGAATACAATAGACAACAAGTTTCGGATCAATATTCGCAGAATGAAATAATAATTCATAGAAGAGTTACGTAGAGAATGAAATCTACTATAATCTATGAATTTAAAAATCCATCATCAATATTTTATCCTCGTAACATCAATCAATATTCATCTCAAATCAAATATTCATCTTTGCACTACAAAGCCAAAGATATTCATCAATCGGTCATGTTCATCTCAACACTGCTCATCTTTGCACTAAAGGCCAAAGATATTCATCGATCGGTCATGTTCATTTAAACACTGTTCATCTTTGCACTACAAAGAGCCAAAGATATTCTTCAGAAATCATTCAGATATTCTTTGCATTCATCTTGCACTGTGCCAAAGATATTCAATAATATCATCATTTAAGACCGAGGATGATGAAAAATATTTTTAAAGAAACGAATCCAAATTGAAACAAAATGACAAGGATTAAGGATTAAGGATTTCGTACTTTGTTTTATCCAGTTCAAAAATACCTCAAAAATAATCATAGTGGTGTAAAATTCAAGAATGATCAAAACATGGATACAATCAAAGCTAGTATCCGAATAGATATTTTGGACTAAAAAGAAAATTTTATTTTTTTATTGAATAGTGTCGATTCGTGAATAGTCAGATATCGTGAATAAGGCCGTATACGTGAATAGTAATCTCGACACCAAAAGATAGAAATTCCAAAAACATCTTCACGCTTCATCAATAGTACTCGTGAATAGTAACTTCGTGAATAGTAACTCATGAATAGTAACTCGTGAATAGTAACTCGTGAATAGTAATCATGAATAGTAAACCCGACATGAAAAAGTTCCAAATTTGATAAAAACTTCAGATCAATATTTCAAAGATAATGATATTGAAGAAATAATATCATTTAGAAAAAAATAATATCCCTTACCTCAAAGAATCAAGATTTTGGAAGGAAAGGTCTCAAGTGATCTTTGAATGAAACTTTATCTTGAACAAAGAACTCTCAAAGTATCTAAATACTCACAAAATACGCTCAATAATATAGAGAGAAAGAGAGAAAACTTTGTTTCGGTGTGATTTTCAATTCTAACTTAGCTCTCTATTTATAGGAAAATGTTAGCACGCAAGAAGCAGATTTAAACTCATGAACTGATGCTTTTACTCGCTACTATTCCCACCCACCACATTTGAAAAAAAAAATTCAGCACATTTTTTCACCAACCACAAGTGGGGCCCACTCAATTCTAGAATTTTCCACCAAAATCAATTTATAAACCTAATTCGAATCACCACCTCTTAAAATTCATAACAAATCATTCGTTCATTTTAACGGTTCAAAATTTGTGGACATATACTCAACTTATGTATGTATAACATATCCAAAAATTACAACAATCCAACGGTCGGATTAAAAATTATAACCCACAATATATCTATAAAACCCCGATTTGATTTTTAATACCTCCAATCCGATAAAATACCGATAAAACACCTCAACATTAATTCCTTCATTAATAACCACATAAATAAATCCATCATTTATATTCATATAAAATAAATATTTTCTTATCATATGAATCAATAATTAATTATTCACAAATAATATTACGTAATCACATTTATGACAACCAAAGCCGTTCCCGGAAAGAGGGGCTTTCAATAAGGATCTCTCCTTCTGGCGGCGCAATTAGGTGACCAAACCTCTCCTTAGAGCAGAACTTTCTAGACATTGCCAATAATGTTATCTAATAATATTATTCAAATAATATGAATTATTGATCCGATAATGGGAAAATATGTAAAATGACAATTATTGAAACAAATAATAATATAAAATATCAACGCAAAGAATTATTGAATCAATAAAATAAAATATTGAGCAAGAATTATCGTGAAAATTATTGAGTAGTGCCTTCTTACGTAAGGATCAATAATTCAACAATAATGCAGGTAATACCTGGTATCATCTCTCAACAACGCCAGACATCAGTATTTTAACCAACGGGTATTCCACAAATCTTAACTGTAAGAATAACTACGCTAGTTATTTTTAAACAACTTATATTTGTCGTTTTCTTCATCCAATCGCTTTCCGTTATGGGGCCCACACATGGTGGCATACTGGTCATTTAACGAATATTCCCGACGAAGACGAATATTCCACGACCAAACGAATATTCCCAAACAAAATGAATATTTTATAACCACTTGCTTATTTTGAAATATTTGCGTATTTAACCCTTAACTATCCACATTAATCAAATCAACCCTTACTATTTCAAAATAATAAATAAAGGAAATTCTTTTTATTTAAAAAAATTTGGGGTCTTACAACCTCCCTCCTTATGAAATTTCGTCCTCGAAATTGACGACGATACTGGTGTGTTTGAAAAGGTGAGGATACCTCGCTTTCATTTCCGCTTCCAATTCCCTGTGTCATTTCTCTCTATAGCATGATTCCTCCACAAAACTTTAACTTGTGGTATGACCTTTCTTGGCGTAGGGACATGCTCCTTCCTATCCAAAATCTTGACAGTACCTCCTCATACGTTAAGTCTTGGCTATCTCGTCCGGTTCTAACTCATATAACGTGGTTTGGGTCTTTCACATATTTACTTAAGCACCGATATGTGAAACACATTATGAACACGAGACATACTTTGAGGTAACGCAAGTCTATAGGCTACATTTCCTACTCGGTCAAGAATTTGAAATGGACCAATAAATCGTGGATTGAGCTTTCCTCTCTTCCCAAATCTTGTAACTCCCTTCCATGGAGCAAACATGCAATAATACATGATCCCCTACATTAAATTCCACGTCCTTTCGATGAAGATCCGCATAACTCTTTTGTCGATCTTCCGCTTTGTTTATACGTTGTCGAATCATTTGGATCTTTTTAATATCACGCATTTAACTCGGGTCCCAACAATGTTGCTTCACCCACCTCATCCCAACATATTGGAGAACGACATTTTCGGTCCATATAATGCTTCGAATGGAGCCACACCTATATATACTTGCTCGATAACTATTGTTGTAGGAGAATTCCACCAATGGTAAATACTTATCCCAACTTCCTTGAAGTCTAGGATGAGTCTTAATATATCTTCAAGAGTTTGAATAGTCCTCTCTCGATTGTCCATCCGTTTGGGGATGGTATGCCAACTAAATCGCAAATCGCGTGCCCATAGCTTTTTGCAAGCTAACCCAAAATCTTGAAGTGAATCTTGGGTCACGATCCAAAACTATGGATACAGCATGCCATGCAACCTCACAATCTCATTTACGTATATACTAGCAAGACGTTCAAGGAATAAGTCTCCGTGATCGGCAAGAAATGAGCAGACTTGGTTAATCTATCAACAATAACCCAAATAGCATTGATGCCTTGAGAAACCGTAGGAAAGACCAGTAACGAAATCCATGGTAATGTGTTCCCACTTCCATTAGGAATCTCAAGTGGTTGCAACGGACCCTTAGGTACTAGATGCTCGCCTTTACACGTTGACAAGTTAAACACATCGAGATAAACTTTGCAATCTCTCTTCATATTGTTCCACCAAAATGTATGTCAAGATCACGATACATTTTAGTACTTCCAGGATGGATTGCAAATGGTGTATTGTGTGCCTCCATCATAATCTTGTTACTTCAAATCGAGTCGTTAGGAACACAAAGTCTAGAGTGGACTCAAGTATTCCTTCTTCATCAATTCTCGCTTCCTAATAGCTCCTTCTTTCTTTCTTTTCTTCGCACGACATCACTCCGGCCTCGGTGGCTCGAAGCAACTTTAACTTTATCGATTAAAGTCGATTATACTCAGTATATCATCATCACGTGGGTACCTAGAGTTTTCATCTCCATCTCTATTATTTGTAAATTATATGAAATTAGTCTTTGACAATATCGTACTCGTATTTGTATACGATCTTCTACTCAACTTTCACTACCACGCTTTTTTCCAGGATGGCATGGTCGTAACATGTCTTTGAAATGAGTCTCTCTTGAGTTCTTCAAGCTCTTCCCACATTCCTTGCTCCATTCGAATTTTGTATCTCTACGAGTCACTTTGCGATAATGGAATAGCGATTCGAGAATATCCTTCAACGAATCTCCGATAATAACCAACTAAGCTTCTAGAAAGCTACGATTTCGACATCGACTTAGGTTGCTCTCAATCGTGACTCATATCCCAATCTTGGATAAGACGTCACAATGACACCTATCGCTTTACTATCGCATCTAATATGACGCCCCCTACAGAGAGAGTTCGGCTTAGGTGAATTCCACAAAGGAAGTCACAAGATAAAGGCTCGTGTACCAAATTTATAGTTGAATTTTAACTCCTCAAGTTCAATAGAGCCATTCGATATGAGATTTTAGAAATGAGTTTTGTATTAGGGTTCAAAGTCGATACAAAATTTAATATCGTTTTGGGAGTAAACCAAGAAATTCTTCAGAAATACGTCAGAAAAATCAATAACAACAGGAATATTATTCAAATCGACGTGTCTTTATTCAAATCCATAACATGGACTAAGAAAACTTGACATCCGTAATAAAACGAATGACTTCATGGCTTGATATGAAAATGTTTGACTACAATGGTTTGATTGCTTGAATTGAATAACAAAGTTGCTTAGAATATGAAAACTAACAACCTTACAAAAGCAATCAATTTGGCATGATGAGTAGTTAACCTTAAAATCACATCAAAAACAAATATCTCTATAGAAATAAGGTTAATGTGTAATGTGATAGTGCCAACTTGAATCAAGCAAGATTTTAAACAACGGATGTAATGAAAGTTTCTCCTAATGGAGTCTCCATAAATAGGTCAAAGTCTAATTTCTCCGTAGTCAAGTTCAAACGTTGAGCGCAAGCAAAGAGAGATAAAAGAATGGGTAGAACCGATATCTAGTAAGGTATAAACTTCGCAAGAATTTATAATTAACTAACCCGTGCTAACTTCGTTCGGGTTCCTCGATTTTGACCGGCCACGACAAACGCTTCTTCCAAGAATCGTTGACTTTGACTTTTCTCGGGACATCCTTTTGAGTCACCATTCTCGTTGGACTCGGGTTTCGATATCATATAATCTCGAGCGATATGTCCTTCTTTTCCACAATTATAGCATACCTTAAAGGCTTTTGCTAGGCGGTTTGACCTGATATGTCCCTCTTTCCGCATTTGTAACATACGACCGGATCGATGGTCTTTCTCCTCCTCGAACTAGATGTTATCGGGCCGACGTCTTCAAATGGTCGTTGTTGAATCTCCTCTTTTTAAAATCTCCTCCCAACTCGCTTCTTCTATTTTCATGACCACGATTACCACCGAGTGGTTACCGCCTTTGTCCGTATTCTTCTTTCTCCATTTGGTTATCGTTATTCGATGATCGCTATCTTTGGTATGATCCTCGGTTATGGTCCCTCGGTTGAACGTACTCGTTATCTCGCTTCTAACAATCGAGCCTCATTACACAACATCCGAATAGAGAGAAAATTTATGAGAAATGAGATATCGACGTACGCCGGTTTCAAACCTCTCGTAAACATCCGCGTCATACGTTCCTCATTCTCCACCAAATGAGGTGCAAACACGGATAACTCCGCAAACTTCGCCTCGTCATTGGGACACCGTCATGTTATTTCGCTTCCAATCTAATAAACTCCACTTCCTTCATACGACGAATACTTTCGTGGAAGTACTTGTCATTGAATCTGCTTCAAACGTCTCCCACGACATACGCCGAAAATTGATGGGGTACGCTTCATGATTCCCACCGAAGAATCTTTCGCCACGGAACATAAAAGTAGCGAATGGAACTTTCTGTTTCTTCCGTGCATCCCAAGACATCGAATATCTTGGTAATTTGCTTGACCCATGTTTCGCCATGATCGGATCCGGCTTTCTTTAAATTCGGTGGTCCCAACTCTTTGAACGCTTCTTTGTGACCACCGTGAATTGCTATCATTTCCTCATGTATTTTGAACACGAGTCTCCTAAATTCGATTTTGCATGAATCGCAAAAAGCTTCTAAACATCCCTCGCTCATCATCGCTCAGTGGTGTTATTCACAGGAGGTACATTGCCAGCCTGTTGCACGTTCTCCTCGTTGGTAAGTACAGGCATCTCCACGGTCTCATTTACACCACTATTAATATTCTCAGTCGACATTCTCAAATATTATCATAAAACAAGGGTTAATTAAGGAAATCAATATATCACATAATATCCCTATATACTGACCAACTAACAAATAAGCTTAGGTAGGACACACTAGCAAAAGGATTTACTCTGTCTCTCCTCCTAGTTCTATTCCCGATCTCCGCCAGAGATCATATCCCTAAGCTCGATATTAACCGTGACGCCCCAAAATAGGTATACACCACACCCATTCTCGAGTCGCCAAATACATGGTACGTAAAACAACTACAACTTTATTATTACAACAAGAAAGCGTGAGTTTGAATACAAATATTATCTTCTAGACAATATCTATACTCAAATAAATCCTCATCACATTTATTGATACATTATTTTACAAAAATGGTGAGGACTACTAAACAACTCTCTCTAGAACCTTCATTCCATACCCGACTAAGTACTCGCTACATTCTCGCCTCCCGAGAAGAAAAATGGAACAACAAGGAAAAGGGTGAGCTCAACTAGCCCAAAGAAAGAATGTTATGACTAAGATAATATACAACAAATTATCGTTAGTCTCCAACAGGAAAAATCGATAGAATACAATAGACAACAAGTTTTGAGATCAATATTCGCAATGAAATAATAATTCATAGAAGAGTTACGTAGAGAATGAAATCTACTATAATCTATGAATTGAATTTAACATCCATCATCAATATTTTATCCCGTAACATCAATCAATATTCATCTCAAATCAAATATTCATCTTTGCACTATAAAGCCAAAGATATTCATCAATCGGTCATGTTCATCTCAACACTGCTCATCTTTGCACTAAAGGCCAAAGATATTCATCGATCATTTAAATCATGTTCATTTAAACACTGCTCATCTTTGCACTACTGTGCCAAAGATATTCTTCAGAAATCATTCATCTTTGCACTACGTGCCAAAGATATTCAATAATATCATCATTTAAGACCGAGGATGATGAAAATATTTTTAAAGAAACGAATCCAAGTGGAAAAAAATGACAAGGATTAAGGATTAAGGATTTTTACTTTGTTTTATCCAAGTTCAAAAATACTTCAAAAAAATAATCATAGTGGTGTAAAATTCAAGAATGATCAAAACATGGATACAATCAAAGCTAGTATCCGAATAGATATTTTAGACGAAAAGAAGAAATTTTATTTTTCTATGAATAAAGGCCGTATTCGTGAATAGTGTCAGATATCGTGAATAGTCCGTACACGTGAATAGTAACTCTCGACACCAAAAGATAGAAATTCCACAAAAAAAACATCTTCACGCTTCATGAATAGTACTCGTGAATAAGAACTCGTGAATAGTAACTCATGAATAGTAACTGAATGAATAGTAACTCATGAATAGTAACCCAGACATGAAAAAGTTCCAAATTTGATAAAAACTACAGATCAATATTTCAAAGATAATGATATGAAGAAATAATATCATTTGAGAAAAAAAATAATATCCCTTACCTCAAAGAATCAAGATTTCCGGAAGGAAAGGCTCAAGTGATCTTCGAATGAAACTCAGATCGAATAAAGAACTCTCAAAGTATCTAAATACTCACAAAATACGCCAATAATAATAGAGAGAGAAAGAGAGAAAACTTTGTTTCGGTGTGATTTTCAATTCTAACTTAGCCCTCTATTTATAGGAAAATGTTAAGACGCCAAAGCAGATTTAACTCGCAACTCGATGGCTTTTACCGCTACTATTCCCACCCACCACATTTGAAATAAAATTCAGCACATTTTTCACCAACCACAAGTGGGGCCCACTCAATTCTAGAATTTTCCACCAAAATCATTTATAAACCTAATTTCCGAATCACCACCTCTTAAAATTCATAACAAATCATTCGCTCATTTTTATTCGGTTCAAAATTTGTGGACATATACTCAACTTATATATGTATAACATACCCAAAATTATTACAATCCAAACGGTCGGATTAAAAATTATAACCCACAATATATCTCAAAACCCCGATTTGATTTTTAATACCTCCAATCCGATAAAAAATATCGATAAAACACCTCAACATTAATTCCTTCATTAATAACCACATAAATAAATCCATCATTTATATTCATATAAAATAAATATTTCTTATCATATGAATCAATAATTAATTATTCACAAATAATATTATGTAATCACATTTATGACAACCAGCCGCTCCTCAGAAAGAGGGGCTTTCAATAAGGATCTCTCTCATCTTTGGCGCGCAATTAGGTGACCAAACCTCTCCTTGACGTAACTTTCTAGACATTGCCAATAATGTTATCTAATAATATTATTCAAATAATATGAATTATTGATCCGATAATGGGAAATATCATGTGTGTTGACAATTATTGAAACAATAATAATATAAAATATCAACGCAACAATTATTGAATCAATAAAATAAAATATTGAACAAGAATTCATCGTGAAAATTATTGAGTAAAGTGCCATCTTACGTAAGGATCAATAATTCAACAATATCGTGTAATACCGCAAGTCACTATACTTGTAACGCCAGTACATCGTATTTTAACCACCGGGTATTCCAACAGTTTTAATCGTGAATAACTACGCCGTTATTTTTAACCAACTTATATTTGCTGTTTTTCTTCATCCAATCGCTTTCCGTTATGGGGCCCACACATGGTCGCTACGAATGCCGCATTTAATATTCCCCGACAAAGCATTAATAATATTCCACCACCAAACGAATATTCCCCGACAACAATGAATATTTTATAACCACTTGCTTATTTTGAAATATTTATGATTTAACCCCTTAACTATCCACATTAATCAAATCAACCCTTACTATTTCAAAATAATAAATAAAGGAAATTCCTTTTTATTTAAAAAATTTTTCGGTCTTCTGAGAAAATTAGTTAAAGGAGTTTAATTAATTATCCCTAATAAGATTAGGGAGCTTAATTAATTAAAAGAATTTAATTAATTAAATAAACCCAATTCCTTAATTGTTAAGGTGGGTTGCCCACATCTATAAATAAGAGGAGTCTTATTATGGGTGAAGGGGTTGTTGACTTTTCGTAATTCCAAAAGTTCGAGAGAGTACGCCTTTTCTATAGAGATAGAAAACTAGGGTTTGAGCCAAATACTCATCTTCTTGAATTTTATTATTCCTGGTGGATCACCCCAGAGGCCAAACACTTGGGTGGCTAACGTTGATCAAAGGAAGGAACCAAACCCGGTGGATTCAAGTTGAATGCGAAAAGGATTTGGAGGTGAACTTGTACCTGAGGAAGCTCGGATCTTCAAGGGTATGATTCTTATTCATCTTTTCGTTTAATTAATAATTGTGCATAAAGGGTGATCCGGGTATATGGTTTGTAAATTTTTTTAAACTCTGATTTATCCACGTTTCCGCACTTTTATGCAATTTGATTGCGTTCTTGAATATTACAAACCTAACACGAAGTACGTAGCTTTCTCGGTTTAGCTGGTTATTATCGGAGATTCGTGGAAGGATTTTCTCGAATCGCTACTCCATTGACTCAGCTGACTCGGAAAGATACAAAGTTCGGTTGGAGCGAAGAATGTGAGAAGAGTTTTCAAGAACTCAAGAGGAGACTTATTTCAAAGACTGTTCGACAATACCATCCGGCTCGGAGGATTTATCATCTCTGATGATGCTTTGAGCAAAAGGTTGGGGATGTTCTCATGCAACATGGAAAAGTTATAGCTTTATGACAACTCAAAAAGAAAGTGTTGTTATCCTGTCATGATCTAGAGTTCTTTGCACTTAAAATTTGGAGGCATTACTTGTATGGGGAGAAAGTGGAGATCTTTACGGATCATAAAAGCCTCAAATATTTCTTCACTCAAAAGGAACTCAACATGCGACAACGACGTTGGTTTTGACTTGTTGAAAGATTATGATCATACCATCCAATACCATCCTCGAAAAGCGAACGTGGTAGCCGACGCATTGAGTAGAAGATCATATGCAAATACTGAAAAGCGATATTGTCAGCGGAAAGGCCCATTTTGTGTGACTTGCAAAGGATGGAGATAGAGTTAAAGACTCTGGGGACGCATGTGATGATAGCGAGTATACTGAGTAGAACCGACTTTAATCGATAAAGTTAAAGGCGCTCAAGCTACTGGACACGGAGCCGATGCGTATGAGGAAGAAAGTGGAAGAAGGTGCTATCTTGGAAGCAAGAATCGATGAAGAAGGAATACTTGAGTCAACTCCGGACTTTGTGTTCTAACGACCCCGATTTAAAGTATAATATCATGATGGAGGTGCACAACACACCATTTGCAATCCATCTCGGGAGTACCAAAATGTATCGTGATATTCGCCATACATTTTGGTGGAGCAATATGAAGAGAGAGATAATATTTGTT
This sequence comes from Panax quinquefolius, assembly GCA_020205615.1. Classification (NCBI taxonomy): domain Eukaryota; kingdom Viridiplantae; phylum Streptophyta; class Magnoliopsida; order Apiales; family Araliaceae; genus Panax; species Panax quinquefolius. Next base: position 29,655,309 of record CM035155.1, read on the forward strand.
TATCTCAAGGTGTCTAACTTGTCAACGAGTTAAAGTACATCAAGTAAAGGTCCATTGCAACCACTTGAAATTCCAGAATGGAAGTGGGAGCACATTACCATGGATTTTGTTCTGGGTCTTCCTAAGGTTTCTCAAGGCATAAATGCGATTTGGGTCATTGTTGATAGATTGACCAAGTCCGCTCATTTTTACCGATCGAGAAACTTATACACTTGAACATCTTGCTCGTATGTACATAAACGAGATTGTAAGATCGCATGGTATGCCGGTATCCATAGTTTTCGATCGAGACCCAAGATTCACTTCACGATTTTGGGTTAGTTTGCAAAAAGCTATGGGGCAGACATTTACGATTTAGCTTTCGGCATATCATCCTCGAGCGGACGGAGACAATCGGAGAGGACTATTCAAACTCTTGAAGATCTATTAAGACTCGTGTCCTTGATTTCAAGGAAGTTGGGACAAGTTCTTACCATTGGAGGAGTTTTCCTACAACAAATGCTTATCAAGCAAGTATTGGCATGGCTCCATTCAAGCGTTGTATGGAAGAAAGTGTCGTTCTCAAAGGTATCTTTGGAATGAGGTGGGTGAAAGCAACGTTGTTGGGACCGGGAGTTGGTATGTATGACTACGGAAAAGATTCAAACGATCCGACAACGTATAAAAACCTCACAAAATCGACAAAAGAGTTATGCTGATCTTCATCGAAAGGACATGGAATTCGATATAGGAGATCATGTGTTGTTAAGAGTTGCTCCATGGAAAGGAGTTACAAGATTTGGAAAGAGAGGAAAACTTAATCCTCGATTCATCGGCCCATTTTAATCCTCGATCGAGTAGGAACTGTGGCCTATAGACTCGCTTTACCGCCAAGTATGTCTCGTGTTCATAACGTTTTTCACATATCCATGTTACGTAAATATGTGAAAGACCCGAACCACATTATTGAGTTAGAACCGGACGAAATAGCGGAAGATTTGATGTATGAAAAGGTTCCTGTTCAAATCTTGGATAAGAAGGAATATATTCTACGCTCCAAGGTTATACCTCAAGTCAAAGTTTTGTGGAGGAACCACGATGTTGAGGAAATGACTTGGGAGTTAGAATCTGAAATGAAATCAAGGTATCCTTACCTCTTTGACATACCAGGTACGTACCCTAATTTTGAGGGCGAAATTTCATAAGAAAGGGAGATTGTAAGACCCCAACTTTTATAAACAAAGATGAATTTTCTATAAATATTATTTTTGAATATTATGGAATAAATTTGATATAATGTTATAGTTGTGGGTAATATTTATAAATTTTGCAAAGTAAGCAAGTTGTTATAAAATATTCATTTGGTGGGGAATATTCTTTTTTGTTAGGAGAATATTAAATACGACTACTCAATCATTGGTGGACCCCATTGGCGGAAGTATTGTCGTAGTTAAAAAGCGACAAAATTATCTTTCTATAAAAATAACGGCGGAGGTGTTACCGTTAAAACCGTTGAACTACCCGGTAGTAAAAGTATAGATAATACGCGTAGTTGATATAGTAGACACGATATTGATTATTGATGCTTACGTGAGAAGTCACTCATTTATGCTCAATTATTGCTACTGATAATTCACGCATCATATCTCTTATATTATTGATTCAATTATTGTCACAAGATCATCTCGTATAATATGTTATAGTATTAAATCAATAATTGAGACGACAAGTTATAAATGATTAATAATTGTTGAAAGATTAAATACGTGTTGATTAAAAATAAAATGATTTGTGGTAATATTTATTCGATCCTTGATGTATATAAAGAGTCTGTATATGAGGCGTTTGTGGTAAGTTTGATTATTTTATGGGGGCATATATGTCATCATCTAAGAGTCTCTTCGTCAATAAGTAATTACCTTCGTCAATAGTAATTACCTTTGTGAATAGTAATTACATTCGTCGATAGTAATTACCTTTACCAGACGTCAAACCACTTGTCGTTTCACATTACAAGCGCCGAACCACTTGTCGTTTCACATTACAAAAGCGTCAAACCACTTTTCTTTTCACATCACCGATCGTCAAGCCACTTGCCTTTTCACATGGCAAAAGTCTTAAGCTAGAAATCTTCTATAAATAGAGGCCTAGTGCTTCATTATTTTCACTGAATTCATTCAAGCTATAGAGAGAGAAAGTAGTAGAGAGAATAAGAGAGAAAGAAGAAGAGTATTTTTTGTTACTACACTCTGCAAAGATTCAATCTCCTACTAAAAGTAAGGGTGTTATTCTTTCTTATTCATGAAGAGAAGCATTGTTATTCCATTGCTTATTATTACATTGGAATAACTTTGTATATGTGGTTTACCCTATACTTGGTGACATTCTTCTATTATTACATTGGAACATCACATGCATGTGTTTTTACGGACTGGTTAAAATCTTTATTATTATTGGAACATCCATTGGAACATCACATACGTGTGTTTTACATTTGGACACTGGTTCCATCTTTATTATTATTACTGTTGGAACATCCTGTGCATGTGTTTTGTGGGACTGGTTCCATTCTTTTTATTATTCTGTTGGAATATCACATGCATGCGTTTTTCTTGGGACTGGTTCCGTTATTATTTATTATTACGTTTGAATAACCGCTGTCAGACGATCTATCGCATGCATGGTGATTTCTTTTGTTATTCCATTCTTTATTATACCCGGTTGGTTAAAACTTTGATTTCTTACTATACTCCATGAAATTAGTGGAATATCCTTGATATTTTGCGCTTCATCCGATATCCTTTCATGGAAATATTCTTCTCGGTATTCTTGAATTTTTTACTCTACAAAGCGATTATCGTGTTGACAATTTGGATGTTATTGGTTCTAGATAAATTAATTCTTGAACTTGTTTTATTGAATTCTTATATCATTGTCATCATCCTCATGTTTATATTATGTTGAAAGTCATCTACGTGGCTTTGTAGTGCATAGATGGACTTGGTATGATTATGACCAGAGACTATTCGGTGTAATCATGACCGTAATGTTACAAATGATGTGATAAAAAATCCTCAGTGGCCGTAGTGCATTGATGGACAGTTGTTGGCATGATTATGACCATTAATGAATACACAAATATTCTTGGCCCGTAGTGCATGAATAATTGTGGTCGTGATACTAAAGAATATCCTTGGTAGTAAGTGCAGAGGTGATTCGATGATGTGGAATATTTATTAAAAGTCGAGTCTCAAATTTATAACGATGATGAAAATCCTTTTAAATCATAAAAGATAGTAGATTTTATTTTCTACTTGACTCTTTTAATGGATTCTTTGGTTCATTGTAGTTAAACTTGATGTTCATTATATTTTATCGGTTTAACACTTTACATTGTGAGGCTAATGATAATTTATTCGCATTATCTTAGTCATAATATTTCTTATTGAGCTAGTTGAGCTCACCCTTTCTTTTCTTTGTTTTCTCTTGAAATGAGAATATAGTATTGGGACGAGTCGGGGAGCGGAGTAATGGTCCGGAGGATAGCATTAGTAGTCCTCACTATTACGTGAAATAGTGTGATAATAATTGTAATGAGGACTCCTTTTGAGTTTGTATGATCTCTAGTAGACAATATTTGTATTCAAACTCACGGTTTATGTGTATTATATATACCAGCAGTTATATTAGTAAGTTGTATTTAAATTACGTACCATGTATGTCGACTACCCAAGATGGGTGATGTATACCTAATTTTGGGGGCGTCATTTTTTTTCATCACTTTTATCATTTGGGACTCAGCTTAATAAATAATCCACATCATCCCTGCACTACGGCCAAGGATATTCATTAATATCACAACCACAAATTATCCATGCACTACGGGCCAAGAATATTCGTGTATTCATCAATGGTTATGATCATGCCAACAACTCGTCCATCAATGCACTACGGCCAACGAGGACTTTTACCACATCATTTGTAATATTACGGCCATGATTATACCGATTAATCCTCGGTCATAATCATACCAAGTCCATCCACTACGCACACAAGCCATGATGACTTTCAACATAATATAAACATGAGGATGATGACAATGATATAAGAATTCAATAAAACAAGTTCAAGAATTAATTTATCCGTGAACTAATAACGTCCAAATTGTCAACATGATACTTCTTTCAGAGTAAAATTCAAGAATGCTCGGAAGAATATTTCCATGAAAAGATCTTTGGATGAAGCGCAAATATCAAGGATATTCCACTAATTTCATGGAGTATATAAGTCAAAACTTTAACCAACCGAGTATAATAAAAATGGAATAACAAAAGAAATCACCATGCATGCGATATAAATGCATGCAGACATGTGTTATTCCAATAGAATAATAAATAACGGAACTAAGTCGTGCAAAACGCACCGATTGTGATATATTCAACGAATAATAAAGAATGGAATAACAATGAAATCACCATGCATGCGATAGTACGCATGATGTTATCCAATGAATAATAATTAATGGAACCAAAGGTCGACGTAATACGCACGGAATGGGATATTCCAAATGAATAATAAATAATGGAATGACAAAGGTCGTGCGAAACGCATTGCATGCGGATGATTTCAAATGTAATAATAAAGAATGGAATAATGAAGAAGAATTTCACCATGTATGCGATGTACTTTGCATAGACAAAGTTATTCCAACATAATGATAAAGAATGGAATAACGTAAGAATTTCACCAAGTATAGGGTAGCTCACAGCATATATATCTGAGTTATTCCAACAGAATAATAAAGAATGGAATAATGAAGTTCTCTTCATGAATAATACAAAAGAGATAATAACCCCTTACCTTAGAACAAAGCTGGATATAGGAGTAGTGAAGTAGCGAGAATACTTTTCTTCTTTCTCTCTATAGTTTCTCTCTCTGAGTTTCAATTGAATTCGTAAGAAATAATGAAGGAATGAGCTTCTATTTATAGGAGAATGGATTGAATAGTAATTAATTCTAAACGGTCAGATTGATTTACTTTTTAAAGGACGGGTCAGTATTGGTTTACTATAAAATATTCTTAATAAAACAAAATCTTTTAAATAAAATATAATATATTCTATTTATAATCTAATAAAATGAATAACTTTATAAAAGTATTACATTTTTATATAAAAAGATTTTATGCAAAACACTACGCAAAACATATATAAATACTATGCATAATAATATATATATATATTCTATTTATAGTCTAATAAAACGAATAACTTTATAAAAGTATTACATTTTTATATAAAAAGATTTTACTATACAAAACACTATGCATAATGTAATATAATATATTCTATTTATAGTCTAATAAAACGAATAACTTTATAAAAGTATTTTATTTTTATATAAAAAGCTTTTTCATTTTATTACATTAATAATACTAATAAAACAAAACTTCATCATCATTATTATAATTCACACTATTAATCGACCGTGTCGTTTCAGAAAGAAAGGGGCTTTCCAATAAGGATTTATCCATATTAGCACGCAATTAGGTGACCAAACCTCTCTTGGCGTAACTTCTAGACATCGTTAATATTGTAAATAATAATATTAATAACTTCGCCGTTATCGCCTCAATTATTGATTTAATAATATATAAAATATCGATAATAATTGAATCAATTAACGTGAGATACTATGCAACAATTATCTAAAGCAATAATTGAACAAAACCGAGTGACTTCTCACGTAAGCATCAATAATCAATATGAGTGTATACTCTTATGCAACCACAGCAGATTCTTGTATTTTTTAACACCGGGTGTTTCAACAGTTAACGATAAAACTTCCGCCGTTATTTTCATAAAATATTTTTGTCGTTTTCTCAATCCGACAATAATTCCGTTGTGGGGTCCACCAATGATTGTGTCGTCGTACGAATATTCCCTGTTAAAATGAATATTCCCCGACCAATCGAATATTATATAACAACTTGCGTACTTTGCAAAATTTATAACTATTACCCACAACTATAACATTATATCAAATTCATTCCATAATATTCAAAAAATGATAATTATAGAAAATTCATCTTTATTCATAAAAGTTGGGGTCTTACAATCTCCCCTTCTTATGAAATTTCGCCCTCGAAATTAGGGTGCGTACCTGGTATGTGAAAGAGGTAAGGATACCTTGATTTCATTTCAGATTCTAACGCCCAGGTCATTTTCTCAACATCGTGGTTCCTCCATAAAACTTTGACTTGAGGTATAACCTTGGAGCGTAGAATATGTTCATTCTTATCCAAGATTTGGACAGGAACCTCTTCATACGTTAAATCTTCCATTATTTCGTCCGGTTCTAACTCAATAATGTGGTTCGAGTCTTTCACATATTTACGTAACATGGATATATAAAAAGCGTTATGAACACACGAGACATACTTGGCGAGAAAAGCGAGTCATATAGGCTACAGTCCCTACTCGATCGAGGATTAAAAATGGACCAATAAATCGAGGATTGAGCTTTCCTCTCTTTCCAAATCTCGTAACTCCTTTCCATGGAGCAACACGTAACAACACATGATCTCCAATATCGAATTCCACGTCCTTTCGATGAAGATCAGCATAACTCTTTTTATCGATCTTGTGAGGGTTTTATACGTTGTCGGATCGTTTGAATATTTACGTAGTAGTCATACGTACCAACTCCGGTCCCAACAACGTTGCTTTTCACCCACCTCATCCCAAAGATCTTTCGAGAAGCGACACTTTCTTCCATATAACGCTTCGAATGGAGCCATGCCAATACTTGTTTGATAACTATTGTTGTATGAAAACTCCACCAACGGTAAGAACTTGTCCCAACTTCCATTGAAGTCAAGGACACAGAGTCTTAATAAATCTTCAAGAGTTTGAATAGTCTCTCTCGATTATCTCGTCCGTCCGAGGATGATATGCCGAACTAAATCGTAAAACTGCGCCCATAGCTTTTTGTAAACTAACCCAAAATCGTGAAGTGAATCTTGGGTCTCGATCGAAACTATGGATCTTGGCATACCATGCGATCTTACAATCTCGTTTATGTACATACGAACAAGACGTTCAAGTGTATAAGTTTCTCGTATTGGTAAAAAATGAGTAGACTTGGTCAATCTATCAACAATGACCCATATTACATCTATGCCTTGAGAAACCTTGGGAAGACCAGTAACGAAATCCATGGTAATGTGTTCCCACTTCCATTTCGGAAATTCAAGTGGTTGAATGGACCTTTTGGTACTTGATGCTCTGCATTTGACTCGTTGACAAGTTAAACACCTTGAGATAAACAAATGTGTTATCTCTCTCTCTTCATATTACTCGTGACGCCCCCAAAATAGGTCCATTCCATCCAACCCATTATGAAGTCGCCAAATACATGGTATGTAAATAACTACAACTTTATTATTACAACATATAAACCGTGAGTTTAAATACGATATTGCCATCTAGACAATATCCACACGCAAATAAATCCCCATCATAATTATTGATACATTATTTTACAAAAATGGTGAGGACTACTAAACAACTCTCTCTAGAACCTTCATTCCATACCCCGACTAGACTAGTACTCGCTACATTCTCGCCTCCCGAGAAGAAAAATGGAACAACAAGGAAAAGGGTGAGCTCAACTAGACCAAAAGAAGAATATTATGACTAAGATAATATACAACAAATTATCATTAGTCTTCAACAGGAAAAAAACTAATAGAATACAATAGACAACAAGTTTTTAAACCAATATTCGCAAATGAAATAATAATTCATTAGAAGAGTTAAAGAGAATGAAAACTACTATCTTCTATGTATGAATTTAAAAGTTCATCGTCTATCTTTTATCCCTATAACATCAATCAACATACATCCGAATCAAATATTCATCTTTGCACTACGTGCCAAAGATATTCATCACCGGTCATGTTCATCTAAACACTGCTCATCTTTGCACTACGGCCAAAGATATTCTTCAGAAATCATTCATCTTTGCACTACAAAGATATTCAAAGCCAAAGATATTCCATAATATCATCATTTAAGATGAAGATGATGAAAAATATTTTAAAAGAAACGAATCCAAAGGAAACAAAATGACAAGGATTAAGGATTAAGGATTCGTGACTTTGTTTTATCCACGCCCAAAAATACCTCAAAAATAATCATAGTGGTGTAAAATTCAAGAATGATCAAAACATGGATACAATCAAAGCTAGTATCCGTAATAGATATTTTGGACAAAAAGAAAATTTTTCATTTTCGATGAATAAGGTCAGATTCGTGAATAAGGCCGATACGTGAATAAGTAATCGACACCAAAAGATAGAAATTCCATAAAAAAACATCTTCACGCTTCATGAATAGTACTCGTGAATAAGTAATCGTGAATAGTAACTCATGAATAAGTAACTCGTGAATAAGAACTCATGAATATAACTCGTGAATAGTAACTCATGAATAGTAATCGTGAATAAGAATTTCATGAATAAGTAACCCCGACATGAAAAAGTTCCAAATTTGATAAAAGTTCCAACCAATATTTCAAAGATAATGATATTGAAGAAATAATATCATTCGAGAAGAAAATAACATCCCTTACCTCGAAAGACAAGATTTTAATGAAACAGGATATAAAGCTATGACTTGAACTTGCACCGTATAGCAATACTCTCAAGTATACTCAAAATACTCACAAGAATACGCGATCGATATATAGAGAAAAAAACTTCAGTTTCGTGTGATTTTCAATTCTAACCTAAGACCCTATTTATAGAAAATGCTAGTAACACCAAAGCGTAGTAAAATCAAATATAATAATATATATATAAACAAAATTCATACGCCCACATCTTGAAATGAATTCAACCCACCACGCACATGTTAAATATGCCCACACAACATATAAAAACGTTTTTATTAATAAAAATAAATAAAACTTTCCAAAATCAATTATTTTGAACTTCGTAACTTCAATAATTCATAATAAATAACCATTTTATCGTAAAATTTGAATCTCTCGCATTTTTATAGGAAATTCAATTCTCTACAACTTTGCGTAAGAAAGTTTTTCCAAATTCCAAATGTAAATCGACCAAATCCACATACGGACAATTTTTAAAAGTTATAATCAAATTTCACCAAGAAATGGGCTCCACCGACATGTTTAACATGTTTTAAACATTTATTGCAACAAAAATACTCTTCCTCCTCATATACTCATATATCCCACATTCGTTGTAAAAATATCACCATTAATATATTATTAAAATAATATATTTAAATGAATTATTTTATCGTAAAAGATAAAATATTAATTTTCAATAATTGTCATTTTAAAAATTTCTCCATCTATATCCACATAAAATCAATATTTCCTCATCATATAAATCAATAATTAATTATTCACAAATAATATTACGTAATCACATTATCGACAACCGTGCAGCTCCTCAGAAAGAGGGGCTTTCCAATAAAGATTTCTCCTCATTGGCGCCGCAATTAGGTGACCAAACCTCTCCTTAGATGTAACTTTCTAGACATTGCCAATAATGTTTTCTAATAATATTATTCAGATAATATGAATTATTGCTTCGATAATGGAAAATACGTGTAATGACAATTTATCAAACAACAAGAATATAAAATATCAACGCAAAGAATTATTGAATCAATAAAATAAAATATCAATAAGAATTATCGTAACAATTATCGAGTAGTGCCTTTCACTTACGTAAGAATCAATAATTGGTGCAATACCGGTGCAGCTATCGTTCAACAACGCAGTATTAGTGTGTTTTAACCACCGGTATTCCAACAAGATAATCTGTGAATAACTACGCCGTTATTTATAAACAACTTATATTTGTCGTTTTCTTCATCCAATCGCTTTTTCGCTATGGGGCCCACAAAAGATCGCTACCATCGCATTTAATATTCCCCGACAAAGATTTAATATTCCACGACCAAACTAATATTCTCCCTAACAATAATGAATATTTTATAACCACTGCTTATTTGAAATATTTCATGATTTTACCCATAACTATCCACATTAATCAAATCAACCCTTACTATTTCAAAATAATAAATAGAGGAAAATAAATTTCATTTATTAATAATTTGGGGTCTTACAACCTCCCTCCTTATGAAATTTTGTCCTCGAAATCGACGACGTACTGGTGTGTTTCAAAAGATGAGAATACCTCGCTTTCATTTTCGCTTTCCAACTCCTAAGGTCATTTCCTCAATAGCATGGTTTCTCCACAAAACTTTAACTTGTGGTATAACCCTCAGACATAGGACATGTTCTTTCCTCTACAAAATCTTGACAAGTACTTCCTCGTGACGTTAAGTCTTTGCCATATCTCGTCCGGTTCTAACTCAATGACGTGGTTCGGTCAGTCCACATATTTACGTAACCTCGATACGTGAAAAATGTTATGAACACGCGCCATACTTGGCGGTAAAACGCAGTCTATAGGCCACAGTTCCTATTCGATCGAGAATTTCAAATTGATTAATAAATCAAGGTTTGAGCTTTCCTCACCTCACCGATTCTCGCTTTTGAAATAACAACTTCTGTCATTGTGCTTGTTGTTTTCATCTGATCTTGCTCGACTACGATTTCTGCCTTTGATACGATCAGTAGACTCTACGATTCTGAGTGTAGTCTACGATCCTTTACTTGGCCATTAGTAGACTCTACGACTCCGAGTGTAGTCTACGATTCTTGACTTGACTTTCGCGGATGCTCAATACCGTGGGTAGGTAGTCTCGCCCTCACGATTCTGAACATGACTTCCTCAACAGACTACGGCTCCGAGGAAGCTTTACTCGACACACTACAATCCTTCCTCGTCTCTCCTGGAAGTCTACGAACTCCGAGATCTACTATCTTGCAGACTACGATTCTGCCTTGATAGCTCTCAAGCTATCCTTGACTCTCCAAGGCAGCATCATTTATTTTAGTGCAGTGCAAAGGTTTCGACGATCGTATGTCTATCTATTACATCATAAGATCAACCTAACATGTTTGATCCTTCTATGTTTATAGTCCTTGTACATCATTTCTTTTTAAGAACTTTACAGAGTTGTTTTGCTTATGTAGGATCAACCTAATATATTTGATCAATACATTCTAAGTCCTTGTACATGTGTTTTTATTATCTATCAAAGGACTTTACAACTTTTCTTAATGCAAGCATACTTGCATATTCATGCATATTTATATCATAATCAAATCATATATAAATAGGAATATCATTCACATGTTTATTCCTGACAGAATGGACATAAGATTCGATTTTTTTTGATAAAAGGGCTATTTATTATGAATTATTGAAGTTCCGAAATAATTGATTTTTAAGTTTTAAATTTTTTTAAGAATTTTTTTTTATATTGGTGGGCCCCACAAGTGTGGTAAACATGCTGAAATCAGATTCTCTTGAGGTGGACGTGATTTTTTGTAAAAATAATAATATTTTATTAAATTTTCTGCTTTGGTGTTCTAAACATTTTCTTATAAATAGGGTGCTTAGGTTAGAATTGAAAATCACACCAGAAACTGAAGTTTTCTCTCTCTATATTATTGAGCGTATTCTTGTGAGTATTTTGATACTTTGAGTGTTGCTATACAAGTTTCCTTCAAAGATTATATCCCAGTATTCCAAATGTAAGCATTTGTCATTTTGAGTCCATTCCATCCAACCCATTCGAGTCGCAAAAATACATGGTATGTAAATAACTACAACTTTATTATTACAACATATAAATAAGTTTAAATAAATATATATGCCATCTAGATAATATCCACACGCAAATAAATCCCCATCATAATTATTGATACATTATTTTACAAAATGGTGAGGACTACTAAACAACTCTCTCTGTAACCTTCATTCCATACCCCGACTAACTCTCGCTTACATTCTCGCCTTCTCGCTACATTCTCCCCGAGAAAAAAAATGGAACAACAAGGAAAAGGGTGAGCTCAACTAGCCCAAAGAAGAATATTACGACTAAGATAATATACAACAAATTATCGTTAGTCTTCAACAGGAAAAAAAATCTAATAGAATACAATAGACAACAAATTTTAAATCAATATTCGCAAATGAAATAATAATTCATTGTAAGAGTTAAGTAGAGAATGCAAACTACTATCTTCTATATATGAATTTAAAAGTTCATCGTCGATATTTTATCCCTCAGAACATCAATCAATATATATCCGAATCAAATATTCATCTTTGCACTATGTGCCAAAGATATTCATCATTGGTCATGTTCATCTAAACACTGCTCATCTTTGCACACGGCCAAAGATATTAATCACTCATCATGTTCATCTCAACACTGCTCATCTTGCACCACGGCCAAAGATATTCATCAAGAAATCATTCATCTTGCACTACAAAGCCAAAGATATTCAATAATATCATCATTTAAGATCAAGATGATGAAAAATATTTTTAAAGAAACGAATCCAAAGGAAACAAAACAAAAAGACAAGGATAAGGATTAAGGATTAAGGATTCATTTTGTTTTATCCACGCCCAAAAATACCAAAAAAAATAATCATAGGGTGTAAAATTCAAGAATGATCAAAACATGGATACAATCAAAGCTAGTATCCGTAATAGATATTTTGATAAAAAAAGAAAAATTTCATTTTTCTATGAATAAAGTCAGATTCGTGAAAAAGGTCAGATACGTGAATAAAGGCAGATAATGAATAAGAAACTCGACACCAAAAGATAGAAATTTCAAAAAAACATCTTCACGCTTCATTAATAAGTACTCGTGAATAAGAACTCGTGAATAAGAATCGTGAATAAGAACTCGTGAATAAGAAATAAGAACTCGTGAATAAGAACTGAATGAATAAACCCGACATGAAAAAGTTCCAAATTTGATAAAAAGTTTCAACCAATATTTCAAAGATAATGATATCAAGAAATAATATCATTCGAGAAGAAAATAACATCCCTTACCTCAAAGACAAATTTTTAGTCAAACACCTGATATAAAGCTATGACTTGAACTTGCACCAGATAGCAATACTCAAAGTATACTCAAAATACTCACAAGAATACGCCGATAATATAGAGAGAGAAAACTTCAGCTTTCGTGTGATTTTCAATTCTAACCCAAGACCCTATTTATAGTGAAATCGCTAACACCAAAAGTAAAAGTAAAATTTAATATAATAATATATATTATATATACAATATTCCAAGCCCACCTTTTGAAATGAAATCATTCATGCCACACACATGTTAATGAGGCCCAAAAACAAAAAAAAAAAATTTTTTTTATTAATATAAATAATTAAAACTTCCAAAAATCAATTATTTTAACTTCTAACTTCAATAATTCATAATAAATAGCCCTTTTATCAAAAAAAATTGAATCTCATGAGTTTTTATAGGAAATTCAATTTCTACAACTTTGCAGTAAGAAAGTTTTTCCAAATTCCAAATGTAAATTGACCAAATCCACAAACTGACGATTTTTTATGTGCTATAATCAAATTTCAACCAAGAAATGGGGTCCACCACACACACAAAAACATGTTTTAAACATTTAATGCAACAAAAAAAATACTCTTCCTCCTCATATACTCATATATCCCACATTCATTGTAAAATATCACCATTAATATATTATTAAAATAATATATTTAAACGAATTATTTTATCGTAAAAAGATAAAATATTAATTTTCAACAATTGTCATTTTAAAAATTTTTTCCATCTATATCCACATAAAATCAATATTTTCCTCATCATATAAATCAATAATTAATTATTCACAAATAATATTATATAATCACAATATCGACAACTGTGCCGCTCCAGAAAGAAAGAGGGCTTCCAATAAGAATTTTCTCATCGGGCGCAAGCAATTAGTGACCAAACCTCTCCTGTAGATGTAACTTTCTAGACATCGCCAATAATAATGTTATCTAATAATATTATTCAGATAATATGAATTATTGCTTCGATAATGAAAAAATATCGCAGTAATGACAATTATCAAACAACAAAGAATATAAAATATCAACGCAACAATTATTCAATCAATAAAATAAAATAATCGAATAAAGAATTATCATCAGAATAATTATCGAGTAAAGGCTCTTCACGTAAGAATCAATCAATAATGGTGCAATACCGCGTGCTACTCGCTCAACAACGCAGATAAGTGTTTTTAACCACCGGTATTCCAACAAGATAAGAAGAATAACTACGCCGCTATTTATAAACAACTTATATTTGTCGCTTTTTCATCCAATCGCTCCGCTATGGGGCCCACAAAAGATCAAGGTCGTTGCATTTAATATTCCCGACAGCATTTAATATTCCACCACCAAACTAATATTCCCTAATAATAATGAATATTTTATAACCACTGCTTATTCAAATATTTCATGATTTTACCCATAACTATCCACATTAATCAAATCAACCCTTACTATTTCAAAATAATAAATAGAGGAAAATAAATTTCATTTATTAATAATTTGGGGTCTTACAACCTCCCTCCTTATGAAATTTTTTCGTCTCTAAATCGACGACGATTCGTGTGTTTCAAAAGATGAGAATACCTCGCTTTCATTTTCGCTTCCAACTCCTGTGTCATTTCCTCAATAAAGATGGTTTCTCCACAAAACTTTAACTTGTGGTATAACCCTCAGACATAGGACATGTTCTTTTCCTATCCAAAGATCTCGACAGTACCTCCTCATACAGACGTTAAGTCTTCGGCTATCTCGTCCGGTTCTAACTCAACGACGTGGTTCGGGTCGTCCACATATTTACGTAACATCGACACGTGAAAAAACGTTATATGAACACGCCATATACTGGCGGTAAAACGAGTCTATAGGCCACAGCTCCTATTCGATCGAGAATTTCAAATGGATTAATAAATCAAGGTTCGAGCTTTCTCACCTCACCGATTCTCGCTTTTGAAATAACAACTTCGCAGACCTCCTTCTTCAAATTCATCACCAAAGTACAGTAGCTTGAATAATTTTTAACTTTATCGATTAAAGTCGATTATACTCAGATATCATCACGCGGGTAACTAGAGTTTTCATCTCCATCTCTATTATTTGTAAATTATATTAAATGAGTCTTTGATAATATCGACTCAGATCAGATACGCATCTTCTACTCAACACGCTACCTACCACGCTCGCTTTTTCCAGATGGCATGGTCGTAATACGTGTTTAAATGAGTCTCTCTCGAAGTTCTTCAAGCTCTTCCCACATTCCTCGCTTCCATTCGAATTTTGTATCTCTACGAGTCACCAAGTTAATGGAATAGCGATTCGAGAATATCCTTCAACTAATCTCCGATAATAACCAACTAAGCTTGTAAAGCTACGATTTCGATTATCGATTTAGGTTGTTCTCAATCGCGACTCATATCCCAACCTCGATAAGACGCTACAATGACACCTATCGCTTTACTATCGCATCTAATATGGTGTCCCCTACGGAGAGAGAGTCCGCTTTTGTGCATTCCACAAAGGAAGTCACCAGATAAAGGCTCGTGTACCAAATTTATAGTTGAATTTTTAACTCAAGTTCAATAGAGCCATTCGATATGAGATTTTAGAAATGAGTTTTTTGTACCGGTTCAAAGTCGATAAAAAATTTAATATCGCTTTTGGGAGTAAACCAAGAAATTCTTCAAAAATACGTCAGAAAAATCAATAACAACAGAATATTATTCAAATCGACGTGTCTTTATTCAAATCCATAACATGGACTAAGAAAACTCGACATCCGTAATAAACGAACGACTTCATGGCTTGATATGAAAATGTTTGACTACAATGGTTTGATTGTTGAATTCAATAACAAAAGTTGCTTAGAATATGAAAACTAACAACCTTATTTAAAGTAATCAATTTTGCATGATGAGTAGTTAACCTTAAAATCACATCAAAAGCAAATATCTCTATAGTAAATAAGGTTAACAGTAATGTGATAGTGCCAACTCGAATCAAGCAAGATTTCTAAACAACTGATGTAATGAAAGTTTTCCCAACTGAGTCTCCATAAATAAAGTCAAAGTCTAATTTCTCCGTAGTCAAGTTCAAACGCTGAGCAAGCAAAGCAAGAGAGATAAAAGAATGGGTAGAACCCAGATTAGTAAGTAAGGTATAAACTTCGCAAGAATTTATAATTAACTAACCCGTGCTAACTTCGCTCGTCGTTCTCGAGATTTTGACCGGCCACGACAAACGCCTTCCAGAATCGCTGACTTTGACTTTTTCGGGACATCCTTTCGAGTCACCATTCCTCACTGGATCTGGTTTCGATATCGCATAACTCTCGAGTTTATATGTCCTTCTTTTCCACAATTATAGCATACCTTAAAACTGCTAGGGGCGCTCAATGATATGTCCCTCTCTTCCCAAGATTTGTAACATACATACGACCGATGGTCTTTCTCCTCCCTCGAACTAGTACATCACCAGCGCCGACGACGCCTTCACATGGTCGTTGAATCTCTCTCTTTAAAAAAATCTCCTCCCGACTCGCTTCTTCTATTTTCATGGCTACACGATTACCACCAGAGTGGTTACCGCTTTGTCGTCAGATTCTTCTTTCTCCGCCGGGTTATCGTTATTCGATGATCGCTATCTTCTAGATGATCCTCGTTATGGTCCCCTCAATTGAACATATCGTATATCTCGCCTAACAACCGAGCCCCCTCGCTGACAACATCCAATAGAGAGAAAATTTATGAGAAATGAGATATCGACGACGCCGTGTTTCAAACCTCTCGTAAACATCCGCCATACACGCTCCTCATTCTCCACCAAATGAGGTGCAAACTCGATAACTCCGCTAAACTTCGCATCAGACGGGACACCGCCATGTTATTCTCGCCCAGCCTAATAAACTCCACTTCCTTCATACGATTTAATACTTTCTTGTGGAAGTACTTGTCATTGAACTGCTTTCAAACGTCTCCCACGATACGCCGAAAAAAATGATGGGTACGCTTCACGTATTCCCACCAAAAGAATCGCTTCGCCATTTTAACATAAAAGTAGCGAATGGAACTTCTTCTTCTCTCCGCATCCCAAGACATCGAATATCTGTAATTTGTTTGACCCACGCCTCCGCCTTTAATCGGATCCGCTTTCCCTGCACTCGTGGTCCCAACTTCGAATCGCTTGGTCGTGACCAACCCGTGAATTGCTATCATTTCTCCTCAGATTTTGAACACGAAGTCTCCTCGTCTCGATTTTGCATGAATCGCAAAAAGCTTCTAAACATCCCCTCGCTCATCATCTCGCTCAGTGGTGGTGTTGTTTCAGAGAGGTACATTGCCACTGCAGACGCTCTCTCCTCGCAGTAAAAGACAGCATCTCCACTTCCACTGGCCTCATTTACTCCATCATAATATTCTCACGACATTCTCAAACACCGCCATAAAACAAGGGTTAATTAAGGAAATCAATATATCACATAATATCCCTATATACTAACCAACTAACAAATAAGTTTTAGGTACACACACACACTAGAAGGATTTACTGCCTCCCTCCTAGTTCTATTCCCCGATCTCCAGAGATCATATCCCTAAGCTCGATACCAACCAACCGACGCCCCAAAATAGGTCCATTCCATCCAACCCATTCTCGAGTCGCCAAATACATGGTATGTAAATAACTACAACAACTTTATTATTACAAAAAATATAAAAATATATGTGAGTTTAAATACGATATTGCCATCTGCATAATATCCACACGCAAACCCAAATCCCTCATCATAATTATTGATACATTATTTTTAAAAATGGTGAGGACTACTAAACAACTCTCTCTGTAACCTTCATTCCATACCCCGACTAAGACTCGCTACATTCTCGCCTCCCCGAGAAGAAAAATGGAACAACAAGGAAAAGGGTGAGCTCAACTAGCCCAAAGAAGAATATTACGACTAAGATAATATACAACAAATTATCGTTAGTCTTCAACAGGAAAAATCTAATAGAATACAATAGACAACAAATTTTAAATCAATATTCAAATGAAATAATAATTCATTAGAAGAGTTAAGTAGAGAATGCAAACTACTATCTTCTATATATGAATTTAAAAGTTCATCATCTATATTTTATCCTCAGAACATCAATCAATCAATATATATCCGAATCAAATATTCATCTTTGCACTACAAAGCCAAAGATATTCATCACTTGGTCATGTTCATAAAAACTGCTCATCTCATCTTGCACCACACGCCAAAGATATTAATTCGCATCATGTTCATCTCAACACTGCTCATCTTTGCACTACGTGCCAAAGATATTCATCAAGAAATCATTCATCTTTGCACTATGTGCCAAAGATATTCAATAATATCATCATTTAAGATCAAGATGATGAAAAATATTTTTAAAGAAACGAATCCAAAGGAAACAAAAAATGACAAGGATTAAGGATTCAGATTTTGTTTTATCCACGCCCAAAAAAATACCAAAAAAATAATCATAGGGTGTAAAATTCAAGAATGATCAAAACATGGATACAATCAAAGCTAGTATCCGTAATATAGATATTTTGGATTTAAAAGAAAAATTTTCATTTTTTTCTATGAATAAGGTCAGATTCGTGAATAAAGGTCAGATACGTGAATAAAGGCCAGATACGTGAATAGAATCTCGACACCAAAAGATAGAAATTTCAAAAAACATCTTCACGCTTTGATAAGTACTCGTAAAGAATCGTGAATAAGAATCGTGAATAAGAACTCGTGAATAAGAACTCGTGAATAAGAACTCATGAATAAGAACTCAAGAATAAAACTTACATGAAAAAGTTCCAAATTTGATAAAAAGTTCCAACCAATATTTCAAAGATAATGATATCAAGAAATAATATCATTCGAGAAGAAAATAACATCCCTTACCGAAAAAGACAAGATTTTAAATAAACACCTGATATAAAGCTATGACTTGAACTTGCATCAGATATAGCAATACTCAAAGTATACTCAAAATACTCACAAGAATACGCCGATATATAGAGAGAGAGAGAAAACTTCAGCTTCGTGTGATTTTCAATTCTAACCCAAGACCCTATTTATAGAAATCGCTAACACCCAAAAGTAAAATTTAATATAATATATATATATATATATAAAAATCCCACCTACGCCAAGATTTGAAATCAAGAATTCAGCCACACATACACATTAAAAATATGCCCAAAACAAAAAAAAAACGTTTTTTGTTAATATAAATAATTAAAACTTCCAAAAATCAATTATTTTTAACTTCTAACTTCAATAATTCATAATAAATAGCTTTTTTATCGAAAAATTTGAATCTCGCGAGTTTTTATAGGAAATTCAATTTTCTACAACTTTGCGTAAGAAAGTTTTTCCAAATTCCAAATGTAAATTGACCAAATCCACAAACTGGACGATTTTATGTGCTATATAATCAAATTTCAACCAATAAAATGGGGTCCACCACACACACAAAACATGTTTTAAACATTTAATGCAACAAAAATACTCTTCCTCCTCATATACTCATATATCCCACATTCATTGTAAAATATCACCGCATTATATATATTATTAAAATAATATATTTAAACGAATTATTTTATCGTAAAAGATAAAATATTAATTTTCAACAATTGTCATTTAAAAATTTTTTCCATCTATATCCACATAAAATCAATATTTTTCTCATCATATAAATCAATAATTAATTATTCACAAATAATATTAGTAATCACAATATCGACAACCGTGCGCTCCTGTGAGAGAGGGGCTTTCCAATAAGAATCTTCTTCATCGCCGCCGCAATTAAAAGTGACCAAACCTCTCCTTAGATGTAACTTTCTAGACATCGCCAATAATGTTATCTAATAATATTATTCAGATAATATGAATTATTGCTTCGATAATAAAAAAAAAATACCGTAATGACAATTATCAAACAACAAAGAATATAAAATATCAACGCAACAATTATTCAATCAATAAAATAAAATATCGAATAAAGAATTATCGTAATAATTATCGAAAGTAAAGTGCCTTCACGTAAGAATCAATAATGTGCAATACCGTGTGCTACGCTCAACAACGCCAGTATTAGTGTGTTTTAACCAACCGGTATTCCAACAAGATAATCTCAGAATAACTACGCCGCTATTTATAAACAACTTATATTTGTCGCTTTTTTCATCCAATCGCTTCACATGGGCCCATAAAAAGATCATACATTGCATTTAATATTCCCCGACAGCATTTAATATTCCACCACCAAACTAATATTCCCTAATAATAATAATGAATATTTTATAACCACTGCTTATTTCAAATATTTCATGATTTTACCCATAACTATCCACATTAATCAAATCAACCCTTACTATTTCAAAATAATAAATAGAGGAAAATAAATTTCATTTATTAATAATTTAATTCCTCTCATATTCTTTGAGTTATCGAGAGGCATAAGCTATGACTTTCCCATGTTGCATGTGAACACATCCTAACCCTTTGCTCGAAGCATCATCGAGATGACAAATCCCTCCGAGCAGATGGTATTGCGAGACAGTCTTTGAAATGAGTCTCTCTCGAGTTCTTGAAAACTCTTCTCACATTCCTCGTTCCAACCGAATTTTGTATCTTTTCGAGTCAACCGAGTTAAATGAGTTAATGGAGTAGCGATTCGAGAAAATCCTTCCATTTAATCCGATAATAACCAACTAAGCCGAGAAAGCTATGTACTTCGGCCAATGATTTAGGTTGCTCCCAACTTTCAATAGCTTCAATCTTTGCTTTGGTCAACAGATATTCCATGACTTGATACCACGTGCCCAAGGAATGCTACTTCTCAAGCCGTAACTCGCATTTCTTCAACTTGGCATAAAACTTATATTCACGAAGCTTTTGGAGTATCACCTCAAGTGTTGCTCATGATCTTCACGGCTTTTGGAATATATGAGGATGTCATCAATAAAGACGACCACAAAG
Source organism: Panax quinquefolius (assembly GCA_020205615.1). NCBI lineage: Eukaryota > Viridiplantae > Streptophyta > Magnoliopsida > Apiales > Araliaceae > Panax > Panax quinquefolius. Next base: position 29,676,352 of record CM035155.1, read on the forward strand.
TGATCCAAATATTCCTTGAATACTTGATTCATCATATCCATGAAGGCGCAGGAGCATTAGTCAATCCAAAAGACATGACTAGAATTCATAATGCCCGCATCGAAGTTCTAAAAAGCCGTCTTTGGAATGTCATCAATTCTAATTTTCAATCGGTGATATCCGAAACGAAGATCAATCTTTGAAAAGAATTTGGCGCCCTTGAATCGGGTCAAACAGTCATCAATGCGAGGCAATGGATATCTATTTTTGATAGTGACATGATTCAACTCCCGATAATCAATACAAAGTCGCATACTCCCATCTTTCTTCTTCACGAATAAACAGGAGCACCCCAAGGAGACGTATTTAGAAGAAATGAAACCGATGTCTAACAATTCCTCGCAGCTGGGTCTTTAACTCACGAAGTTCAATAGAGCTATTCGATATGGGGTTTTGGAAATGGGTTTTTTGTATCGGGTTCAAGGTCGATACAAAATTCAATTTCACGCCTGGGGTAGGCAGCCGAAGTTCTTTGAAGTGGACGCGTTTGAAATTTATTAACAATAGAAATATCATTCAAATCTCGACGTATTTTTGTTTAAATCCGTGATATGAGCTAAGAAAGCTTGACATCGCTTTTTCAATAAACGAATAGCTTTATGGCTTGAGATGACAATGATTGATTTTAATGGTTTGGTTGCTTGAATTCGCATAATAGGTTGGTTAGGAATATGAAAGCTAACAACCTACTTAAAAACAATCAATTTTTGCATGATGAGTAGTTAACCAATCAATCCCTAGAATCACATCAAATGCAAGTATTTTTAATGAAATAAGATCGACAGGTAATGTGAGGGTAGCGATTTGAACCAAACAAGATTTATAAATAGTGGATGTAATGAAGGTTTCTCCCAATAGGAGTTTCAACAGATAAGTCAAAGTCTAATTTCTCCTGAGTCAAATTTAAACGTGAAGCAAGTAGGAGAAATAAAAGAATGGGTAGAATCGGTATCAAATAAGGTATAAACTTCGCAAGAGTTTATGATAAGCTTACCCGTGATGACCTCATTCGGGTTCCTTGTTTTCGGGAGGTCACGACAAACTCTCTCCTTGAACTACTTGGTTTTGACTTTTTCGGGACGTCCTTTGGTGTCTTCCATCCTAATTCGAACTTGTCTTGGTGAATGACAAAATCGGGCTAGTGACCTTTCTTCCATAATTATAACATTTTTGGATGGCATCCATGGCGATTTTTGGATGATATGTCCTTTTCTCCTCCGCATTTGAAGCATATGATAGGTGGTCGTTCTCCTTCCTTAACGATGTCTTTGATGCCGACGCTTTCCATCATTATTGAATCTCTCTTCTTGAAATATCCATTCTTATTGTTTTGGCCATGATTACCACGGAAGTGGTTACCATTTTCGCATGTTGATTTCCTCCACGCATATTTTCACCGCTTCGACGATTTATTATCACCGATATTATCATTTTGTCTACCGCTTTCTCTTTTGGTTGGGTTGACTCATTATCGCGCTTCTAATAATCGAGCCCTATTAACAACATCCGAATACAAACACAGTTTATGAGAGATAAGATATCGAATTATCTCGGGTTTCAAATCTCTTAGAAATATTCGCGTCATTCTCTCCTCATTATCAACCAAATGGGACCTAATAAAGGATAACTCGACAAGTTTGGCTTCAGATCGCGATACTACCATGTTGTTTTGCTCCAAACTTGATGAACTCTACCTCTTTCATCATGGATTAATACTTTCGAGAAAGTCTTTGTCGTTGAACAATTCTTCGAACTTCTCCCAAGTTAATAACTTAATTAGTACTCTCAGTTAAAAGTACGCTTTTTCTGATTCCCACCAAGAATATTTATTCTTTAAACGCAACATGAAGGTGGCAAAGGAAACCTTTTGCTCCTGGAGCATCCCAAGACATCAAATATCTTGCAGATATGCTTTTATCCACGTCTTAGCCTTAAGTGGTTTTGATCGCTCTCAAAAAAAACTCCCAGAATCAGTCCGAGAGTTGCCGGTGTTTCCACCCACATTTTGTAGGACACATTAGGCCGTTCTTGTCTCTCTCGATGTTGCATGAATTGCATAAATCCTCTAAACATTCCATCATTCATCATCTGTCTTTGTTACCAACTTGAGGAGTGTCAAAATAGGTCCACATTGTTAGAGTTTATGCCACAGAGGCCAATTATTTGATATAATTGCTTAACATTTTGATATTATATTTGATTGAATAAATGAATGATTTTATTATGGTTTTATTTCTTTGCGTTATATAAATGTTAACATAATAAAATTCCTTAGAATAGTGATACAAATTATATAGTTTCAAGTATGTGACTTGAACATGAGATTATATAATTACAATTAGTATCATTGTTCTTAAATGTCCCTAGTCGAGTATCATTGTTGATGGGACAACAATGATGCATTGAGACTAGTATGTGGATCGTTGATGACCAAATCTCATTATTGGTCATAAATATATGAGATATTAAGTCAATGCATAGGTACATGTTAGAGAACGATGTACTGGACAGACCCACCATGAGAATTCTATGTGGAGCATTATGCGAAGTGTCATTAGAAATTCTCATAGTGATAATGATGTAATGGTCCTCCGACCTGAAATCACTATATTACTACACGAGAATTTATGTACTTTGATATCATCAAATGTCACCTTTAATAGGGTGGACTATAAAGGTGATTATTGGGTACATCATGAATCGTGTGAGGAATATGAGTGATCTAGATGGAATTTAACCCTCCTATATATTAGGGATGATATCCATAGGCCTCTTGATTGAGTAGGACTATGAAATGCATGGCCATGCTCAAATAGTGATTTGTTTCATATAGTCTACTCATTGATCAAGAAAACTCAGATTAAATTATGAAGAGTATGACATATTCCATGACTCGAGTTTAATCTAGGATATTAAGGTTAAAAGGATTAAATTACATTGAAACATTGGTCACGGAAAAGGTTGCATCGAATCATCGATCTTATTATTACTTGGGTAGCAGTGATGCATTACTAGATGCCGCTCACTGTTTATAATTTTATAATATGATTTTAAAATTATTGCCAACGTAATAATAACCTATAGGGTCACACACATAGAACGTAATTAAAATGGAATTAATTTAAATTTTAAAGATTTAAATATATTAATATGATTAATAGTATTTAAATCATTTAATTTAAATTAAAAGGATAATTTATATATATGTATATTAATTAAGTAAGACTTAATTAATATATATATATATATATATATATAAATTTGGATTTTATTAAAATATGTTTTGATTAATCCTTTTAACTACTATATATATGATATATAGTAGCATTTTAAGGTAATATCATAACATCATAACAAACCCTAGCCGTTCTTAGAGAGACTAGAGAGAAATAGTTCTAAAATCCATTCCTTTTGGTGGCTAGTACCGCAGTTTCGTTTACTGCAGATCGTACGACGGTTCGTGGGGCGTTTGTGTGGATACCGTAGAGGCGCGATTCGTTTGGATTACGTTGGAAATTTGAGCGCATCAATTTCAGAAGCATTTTTATATTCGGTATAATTTCTAACCACTGAATTAATTATTTTCGCATGGATCCTATTTAGGGTTTCAGAAATTGCTTTAAATTGTTCTATTTCCACTGTGCATTTCTGTGTCGAAACCCTACAGTGGTATCAGAGCTACTTGCAAAACGATTAATTCAGATAACATGTTTAATTGTTTTCGATATATATGGTATGTGATGATACAATTTTACCGATCTGAAAATGATTATATTGTTTTCGATATATATGATATATGATGATACAATTTTACCGAACTGTTAATTGAGTATATGATATTCTGTAATCGACATATTTTGGTATTATGAATATCAGTAATAGATATGCATGTATATGATGTTCTGTTAATTGAGTATATGATGATCGTAATCGATATATTTCGGTATTATGAATATCAATAATAGATATGCATGTATATGTTGTTACATTAATTGTATCTTATATATGGCGTAATAAATGATTCGATTTAATATGATTAATTGAAGCTGGACATATATGATATGTATCGGTGTATTGTTATTATGACTATTTTGGTGGATTAAAATACGTGATTCAAACCGCTTCTTGGAGAATCATTTGGAAAAATTCTGCAATATCTGATTGTAGTTTAGGCCCACCGCTGTGGGAGACCCCCTCGAGAGCCCCGTCGTAGCCATACGATGGTCGTGACCCCAATTTGTTATATATATTTTCTTTAATTTTATATAAACTGTTATATGCTTATTGTGATATCGCATGGTGCGATTATGGCCTTTTGACCCATAGGTTAGTGGTTTTGGGTTTTTAAATACGGCTTTGCGTATGTCGTGCCTTTCTATAAATTCTAATGTAAAATTCTCTTCTCATCTAAATCCCCTCGAATGTAACTCGAGGTTTCTTTATGTCATGTAATAATCTGTAATCGATGAAGATGACTTTCAACATAATATAAACATGAGGATGATGACAATGATATAAGAATTTCACCAACATAATATAGACAGGTTATTCCAACATAATGATAAAGAATGAAATAACAGAAGAATTTAACCAAGTATAGGGTAGCCCGCGTATACAGGTTATTCCAACAGAATAATAAAGAATGGAATAACAGAAGTTCTCTTCATGAATACAAAAGAAATAATACCCCTTACCTTAGAACAAACTGGATATAGGAGTAGTGAAGTAGCAGAATACTTTTCTTCTTTCTCTCTATAGTTTCTGTAAGACCCCAACTTATTATTAATGAAATTTAATTTTCTCTATTTATTATTTTAAAATAGTAAGGGTTGATTTGATTAATGTGGATAGTTAGGGGTAAAATACGCAAATACTTCAAAATAAGCAAGTGGTTATAAAATATTCATTGTTGTTGGGAATATTCGTTGTGGTCGTGGAATATTCGCATCTTGTTGGGAATATTAAATGCGATTTGCGCAAGACCATGTGTGGGCCCCATAATGGAAAGCGATTGGATGAAGAAAATAACAAATATAAGTGGTTTAAAATAATCTGGTAGTAGTTATTACCGTTATTATCATTGTTAAAATACTTGGTTAAAACACAAGAAGACACCCAGTATTGCACCAATTATTGATTCTTACGTAAGAAGGCACTACTCAATAATGGTTACAGTAATTACTCGCTCAATTATTTTATTGAGTTAATAATTCTTTGCGTTGATATTTTATATTATTGTTGTTTCAATAATTGTCATTACACAATATTTTCATTATCAAGTAATAATTCATATTATCCGAATAATATTATTAGATAACATTATTGGCAATGTCTAGAAAGTTTACCTAAGGAGAGGTTTGATCACCTAATCAAGGCAGAAGAAGAAGAATTCTTACTGAAAGCCCTCTTTCCAGGAGGCGCCCGGTTGTCAATATTGTGATTCTCGTAATATTATTTGTGAATAATTAATTATTGATTCATATGATGAGGAAAATATTGATTTTATGTGGATATAGATGGAGAAAAATTTTAATGTGACAATTGTTGAAAATTGAAATTTTATCTTTTTACGATAAAATAATTCATTTAAATATATTATTATATTTTAATAATATAATAATGGTGATATTTTTACAACGAATGTGGGATATATGAGTATCTGAAGAGGAAGAGTATTTTTTGTTGCAATAAATGTTTAAAACATGTTAAACATGTCGGTGGACCCCATTTATCGATCGAAATTTGATTATAAACCGTAAAATCGCCGTTTGTGGATTTCGGTCAATTTCTATTTGGAATTTGGAAAAACTTTCTTCTGCAAAATTGTAGAGAATTGAATTTCCTATAAAAACTCGCGAGATTCGAATTTTCTGATGAAAGGGCTATTTATTATAAATTATTGAAGTTCCGAAGCTCCGAAATAATTGATTTTTGGAAGTTTAAAATATTTAAAATTAGAAAAACGTTTTTTTCATTATGGTGTGTTACACATGTGGGTTGAATGAGCTGAATTCAGTTCTTGGAAGGTTGGCGTAGGAAATTTTATTATAAATAATAATATTATATTAAATTTTCTTCTTTGGTGTTCTAAGCATTTTCCTATAAATAGGGTGCTTAGGTTAGAATTGAAAATCACACCAGAAACTGAAGTTTTCTCTCTCTATATTATCGAGCGTATTCTTGTGAGTATTTTGAGTATACTTTGAGTATTGTTAGACGGTGCAAGTTCCTTCAAAGACTATATCCGAGATTCCAATTTGTAAGTACTAATCTTTCGAGGTAAGTGGATGTTATTTTCTTCTCAAATGATATTATTTCTTCAATATCATTAAATATTTGAAATATTGGTTGGAACTTTTTATCAAATTTGGAACTTTTTCATATTCATGAGGGTTAGTATTCATGAGTTTATTCACGAAGTTACTATTCACGAAAGTACTATTCATGAAGCGTGAAGATGTTTTTTTTTGGAATTTCTATCTTTTGGTGTTTGAGTTCTTTATTCACGATACTAAGACTATTCACGATATCTGATACACAATTCATTCCGAAAAATAAAATTTCTTCTTTTGTCCAAAATATCTATTCGGATACTAGCTTTGATTGTATCCATGTTTTGATCATTCTTGAATTTTACACCACTATGATCATTTTTGAGGTATTTTTGAACATGGATAAAACAAAGTACTAATCCTTAATCCTTAATCCTTGTCATTTTGTTTCACCTGGATTCGTTTCTTTAAAAATATTTTCATCATCCTCGCCTTAAATGATGATATTATTGAATATCTTTGGCCCGTAGTGCAAAGATGAATGATTTTTCAAGAATATCTTTGGTCAGTAGTGCAAAGATGAACAGTGTTTAGATGAACATGAATTAATCGATGAATATCTTTCGCCTCGTAGTGCAAAGATGAATATTTGATTTCAGATGTATATTGAGATAAAAGATAGACGATGAACTTTTAAATTCATACATGAAGATAGTAGTTTGCATTCTCTACTTAACTCTTCTAATGAATTATTATTTCATCTGCGAATATTGATTTAAAATTTGTTGTTTATTGTATTCTATTAGATTTTTCCTGTTGAAGACTAACGATAATTTGTTGTATATTATCTTAGTCATAATATTCTTTCTTGGGCTAGTTGAGCTCACCCTTTTCCTTTTGTTCCATTTTTCTTCTCGTGAGGCGAGAATATAGCGAAAGTACCTAGCCTCGGGGTATGGAATGAAGGTTTTAGAAAGAATTGTTTAGTAGTCCTCACCATTTTTGTAAAATAATGTATCAATAAATGTGATGAGGATTTATTTGAGATATAGCTATTGCCTGCAGAAGATAATATTTGTATTCAAACTGTTTAGTTTCTTGTTGTAATAATAAAGTTGTAGTAGTTGTAAAATATCATGTATCGACAACCCGTATAGGTGATGTATACCTTTTTTGGGGGCGCTACGTTTCTCTCTAGAGTTGAGTATAAGTAAGAAATAATGAAGGAATGAGCTTCATTTATAGGAGAATAGACCGAATATTAACTAATTTAACAGTCATTGATTTAACTAAGCAGACGGTCCAGTCAGTTTACTTTATAAAATATTCTAATAAAACAAAATCTTTTAAATAAAATATAATATATTCTATTTATAATCTAATAAAAGCTAATAACTTTATAAAAGATACGCTTATATAAAAAAGATTTTACTACGCAAATACTATGCACCCCAACTATAAGACCCCAACTTAACTTATTAATGAAATTTAATTTTCTCTATTTATTATTTTGAAATAGTAAGGGTTGATTTGATTAATGTGGATAGTTAGGGTAAAATACGCAAATATTTCAAAATAAGCAAGTGGTTATAAAATATTCATCATTGTCGGGGAATATTCGTTGGTCGTGGAATATTCAGCATCGTTGGGAATATTCGCATTTACTGCACAAGCAAATGTGTGGGCCCCATAACTAAAAAGCGATGGATGAAGAAAACGACAAATATAAGTTGTTTAAAAATAATCTACAGAAGTTGTTATATCAGTAAATCGTAAAAAACACCTTGTGGTTAAAACACAAGAAGACACACCAGATTGCACCAATTATTGATTCTTACGTAAGAAGGCACTACTCAATAATGGTTAGAATTATCGCTCAAGATTTTATTTTATCGATTTAATAATTGTGCATTGATATTTTATATCATCGTTGTTTCAATAATTGTCATTACACAAGATTTTTCATTATCGAAGCAATAATTCATATTATCCGAATAATATTATTAGATAACATTATTGGCAATGTCTAGAAAGTTCGCTCTAAGGAGAGGTTTGGTCACCTAATCGCGCCGCCAAGAAGGAGAAATTCTTATCGAAAGCCCCTCTTTCCTGAAACCGCCGTCGGTTGTCAATATTGTGATTCGTAATATTATTTGTGAATAATTAATTATTGATTCATATGATGAGGAAAATATTGATTTTATGTGGATATAGATGGAGAAAATTTTTAATGTGACAATTGTTGAAAATTTAAATTTTATCTTTTTCTCGATAAAATAATTCATTTAAATATATTATTATATTTTAATAATATAATAATGGTGATATTTTTACAACGAATGTGGGATATATGAGTATACGAGGAGGAAGAGTATTTTTGTTGCAATAAATGTTTAAAACATGTTAAACATGCTCTGTGGACCCCATTTATCGATCGAAATTTGATTATAAATTTGTAAAATCGCCTCGCTTGTGGATTTTTGGCCAATTTTTATTTGGAATTTGAAAAACTTTCTTCCGCAAAGTTGTAGAGAATTGAATTTCCTATAAAAACTCGAGATTCGAATTTTCTGATGAAAGGGCTATTTATTATGAATTATTGAAGTTCAAGTTCAAATAATTGATTTTTGGAAGTTTAAAATATTTAAATTAGAAAAACGTTTTTTTCATTATTTTTGTTACACATGTGGGTTGAATGAGCTGAATTCAGATCTTGAAGGTTGGCGAGAGGAAATTTTATTATATATAATAATATTATATTAAATTTTCTTCGCTTTGGTGTTCTAAAGATTTTCCTATAAATAGGTGCTTAGGTTAGAATTGAAAATCACACCGTAAATCAAGTTTTCTCTCTATATTATCGAGTTTATTCTTGTGAGTATTTTGAGTATACTTTGAGTATTGTTAGACTTCAAGGCAAGTTCCTTCAAAGACTATATCCCTAGATTTTTCAACTGTAAGACTAATCTTTCGAGGTAAGTGGATGTTATTTTTTCTCAAATGATATTATTTCTTCAATATCATTATGTCAAATATTGGTTGGAACTTTTTATCAAATTTGGAACTTTTTTCTGGGGTTACTATTCATGAGTTACTTAGTTACTATTCACGAAGTTACTATTCACGAGTTACTATTCATTTAGTACTATTCATAGTAATTCATGAAGATGTTTTTTTGTGGAATTTCTATCTTTTGGTGTCTGAGTTACTTTATTCACGATACTAGACTATTCACTATTCACGATACTATTCACTAATACTATTCATTCAATAAAAATAAAATTTCTTCTTTTTGTCCAAAATATCTATTCGGATACTAGCTTTGATCAGATCCATGTTTTGATCATTCTTGAATTTTACACCACTATGATTATTTTTGAGGTATTTTTGAACATGGATAAAACAAAGTACTAATCCTTAATCCTTAATCCTTGTCATTTTGTTTCACCGGATTCGCTTTTTTAAAAAATATTTTCATCATCCTCGCCTTAAATGATGATATTATTGAATATCTTTGGCCCAGTAGCAAAAGATGAATGATTTGAAGAATATCTTTCGCCCAGAGTAGTGCAAAGATGAACAGTGTTTAGATGAACATGAACAGTGTTTATAATAATGAATAATCGATGAATATCTTTCGAAAGAAAAAGAAAGATGAATATTTGATTCCAGATGTATATCGATTGATGTTACAGGATAAAAGATAGACGATGAACTTTTAAATTCATACATGTAAGATAGTAGTTTGCATTCTCTACTTAACTCTTCTAATGAATTATTATTTCACCGTAATATTGATTTAAAATTTGTTGTCTATCAGATTCTATTAGATTTTTCCTCGTTCAAGACTAACGATAATTTGTTGTATATTATCTTAGTCATAATATTCTTTATCGGGCTAGTTGAGCTCACCCTTTTCCTTTTTGTTCCATTTTTCTTCTCAGAGGCTAGAATATATAAATAAAGTAGTAGCTCTGGGTATGGAATGAAGGTTTTAGAGAGAATTGTTTAGTAGTCCTCACCATTTTGTAAAATAATGTATCAATAAATGTGATGAGGATTTATTTGAGTATAGATATTGTCTGTAAGATAATATTTGTATTCAAACTCACGCTTTTATCGTTGTAATAATAAAGTTGTAGTTGTTTCGCATCATGTATCGACAACTCGAATGGGTGATGTATACCTATTTTGGGGGGCGCCACACAGATTCGGATACTAATCTCAGATTTAACTAGGGGAGAGATGAAAATCCATCGCCATGTGCTAAAATATTGGTCAAAAAATAGGATATTATGGATATAATTTCTTAATATTGCTTTTGGTTATTAGGCATATTTGAGAATATCATTAATATTAACACTTAATACCAAGAGATTATTCTAATTCTAGTATGACATGTTCCTCCCAACAACAATTCCATTCATAATTTTACTTTTTAAATAGAGAGAAATGAATCTCGCATTTCGTTTACTATAAAATATTCTAATAAAACAAAAAAAAAAGAAAATAAAAATATAATATAATATTATTCCAATTATATTTTCTTTATTTATTATTTTGAAATAGTAAGGGTTGATTTGATTAATGTGGATAGTTTAGGGTAAAATACGCAAATATTTCAAAATAAGCAAGTGGTTATAAAATATTCATCATCATTTTTGGGAATATTCGTTGGTCGTGGAATATTCAGATCGCTTGGGAATATTCAGACGATTTACATGCAAGCAGCCCATGTGTGGGCCCCATAACGGAAAGTTTATTGGATGAAGAAAAACGACAAATATAAGTTGTTTTAAAATAACTAAACAGAAGTTGTTACCGCTAATATCGTTGAATACCCTATGGTTAAAAACACTAATACGCATTGGTTAAAACAAGAAGACACCAGATTGCACCAATTATTGATTCTTACGTAAGAAGGCACTACTCAATAATGGTTAAGAATTATCGCTCAAAGATTTTATCGAGTTAATAATTGTCATATTGATATTTTATATCATCGTTGTTTCAATAATCATCATTACACAAGATTTTTCATTATCGAAGCAATAATTCATATATTATCCTAATAATATTATTAGATAACATTATTGGCAATGTCTAGAAAGTTCGCTCTAAGGAGAGGTTTGGTCACCTAATCGCCGCCAAGAAAGAGAAATTTTATCGAAAGCCCCTCTTCTTCCTGAACCCGCCTCGTCACAATATCAGGATTTCAGTAATATTATTTGTGAATAATTAATTATTGATTTATATGATGAGGAAAATATTGATTTTATGTGGATATAGATGGAGAAAATTTTTTAAATGACAATTGTTGAAAATTAAAATTTTATCTTTTTCTCGATAAAATAATATTTATTTAAATATATTATTTTAATAATATAATAATGGTGATATTTTTACAACGAATGTGGGATATATGAGTATACGAGGAGGAAGAGTATTTTTGTTGCAATAAATGTTTAAAACATGTTAAACATGCTCATGGGACCCCATTTATCGATCAAATTTGATTATAATTGTAAAATCGCCGCTTGTGGATTTTTTGGCCAATTTTATTTGGAATTTGAAAAAACTTTCTTCGCAAAGTTGTAGAGAATTGAATTTCCTATAAAAAAACTCGCGAGATTCGAATTTTCTGATGAAAGGGCTATTTATTATGAATTATGAAGTTCAAGTTCAAATAATTGATTTTTTTGGAAGTTTTAATTATTTTTTTAAAAAAACGTTTTTTTTTTTTTTTTTTGGGCACATTAACATGTGTATAAAAATGTGTTATAAAATTGAAATTAAGATTTCTAAGGTGGGCTTGAATTTTTATATATATATATTATTATTTTATTAAATTTTTCGCTTTGGTGTTCTAAAGATTTTCCTATAAATAGGTGCTTAGGTTAGAATTGAAAATCACACCGTAAATCAAGTTTTCTCTCTATATTATCGAGTTTATTCTTGTGAGTATTTTGAGTATACTTTGAGTATTGCTATACGGCAAGCAAGTTCCTTCAAAGACTATATCCTGTTTCAATTTGTAAGTATCGATTTCGAGGTAAGTGGATATTATTTTTTTTCAGAATGATATTATTTCTTCAATATCATTATGTCAAATATCGATTCAAGTTTTTATCAAATTTGAACTTTTTTGTCTGGGGTTATTTATTGGTTACTATTCATGAGTTACTATTCACGAAGTTACTATTCATTCACGAAGTTACTATTCACGAAGTTACTATTCACGAAAGTACTATTCATGTAAGCGTGAAGATGTTTTTGTGGAATTTCTATCTTTTGGTGTCTGAGTTACTATTCACGATACTAAGACTATTCACGATACTCAAGACTATTCACGATACTAAGACTATTCAATTAAAAATAAAATTTCTTCTTTTCGTTCAAAATATCTATTCGGATACTAACTCGATCAGATCCATGTTTTGATCATTCTCGAATTTTACACCACACTACGATTATTTTTGAGGTATTTTTGACGACGGATAAAACAAAGTACTAATCCTTAATCCTTAATCCTTGTCATTTTGTTTCAATCGATTCGCTTTTAAAAAAAAAAAATATTTTTCATCATCCTCGCCTTAAATGATGATATTATGGAATATCTTTGGCCCAATTAGCAAAAAGATGAATGATTTTTAAGAATATCTTCGCCCAGGTTCAGAAGAAAAAAGATGAATGATTTTCAAGAATATTCGCCCAGAAAAAAAAAGATGAACAGTGTTTAAATGAATATAACTAATCGATGAATATCTTCGCCAGAAAGCAAAGATGATGAATATTTGATTCCGTATATATATCGATTGATGTTACAGGATAAAAGATAGACGATGAACTTTTAAATTCATACATGATAAGATAGTAGTTTGCATTCTCTACTTAACTCTCTTCTAATGAATTATTATTTCGCCATGTAATATTGATTTAAAATTTGTTGTCTATCAGATTCTATTAGATTTTTTCCCGTCAAGACTAACGATAATTTGTCAGATATTATCTTAGTCATAATATTCTTTATCGAAGCTAGTTGAGCTCACCCTTTTCCTTTTTGTTCCATTTTTTTTTCTCGTGAGGCTAGTAGAATATAAATGAAAGTATTTAGCCTGGGTAATGGAATGAAGGTTTTAGAAAGATTGTTTAGTAGTCCTCACCATTTTTGTAAAATAATGTATCAATAAATGTGATGAGGATTTATTTGAGTATAGATATTGTCTGTAAGATAATATTTGTATTCAAACTCACGCGCTTTATCGTTGTAATAATAAAGTTGTAGTTGTTTCGCATCACGACGACAACTCGTAATGGGTGATGTATACCTATTTTGGGGGCGCCACAGCTTGGTATCGTAGCTTAGGATACGATCTCCATGAGATCGGGAATAGAACTCAGAGGGGAGAGACGAGTAAATCCTTCGCTAAAGGTGTCCTACCTAAGCTTATTTGTTAGTTGGTCAAGATATAGGATATTATGTGATATATTGATTTTTTAATTAACCCTTGTTTTACGACAAGATTTGAGAATGTCGATCGAGAATATTAACAATGGAAATGAGACCGGAGAGACGCTCAGACTCACCAACGAGGAGAACGGCAACAGTCGGCAATGTTCCTCCCGTGAACAACACCATCGAAAGCGATGATGAACGAGGGGATGTTTAGAAGTTTTCATAGCTCATGCAAAATCGCATTTAGGAGACTCGTGTTCAAAAATATGAGAGGAAATGATAAGAATTCACTCGTTGTCACAAACCAAGCAGCTCAAAGAGTCGGGACCACCGTAATTTAAGGGAAGCCCGATCCGATCACGGCGAAACACGGGTCAAACAAATTACCAAGATATTCGATGTCTGGGATGCACGGAGGAACAGAAGGTTCCATTCGCCACCTTTATGTTCCGCGGGCGAGGCGCATCATCGGTGGGAGTCTCTGGAAGTTGCACTCCATCCACCACCGCACTCAAAGATGTCTCGGGAGACGCTTTCAGAAACTATTTAATGACAAATACTTTCCCGAAAGTGTTCGCTATACGTAAGGAAGTGGAGTTCATCGATCGAACAAAACAACAACGACGATTTGTCTCAAAGACGAGGCAAAGTTTGCAGAGTTATCCGTGTTCAGACCTCATTTGGTGGAGAATGAGGAACGATGACGCGGATGTTTTTAGAGGTTTGAAACCCAAGATACGCCAAGATCTCATTTCTCATAAATTTTTCTCTATTCAGATGTTGTAAATGTGGCTCAATTATTAGAGCGAGATAACGAGTATGGCCAACCGAGGGACCACAACCGTGGATCGCATCGTAGATAAAGCAGCCAATGTAATAATGATAACCAAATGAGAAAGAAACAGACGGACAAAAAATGGTAACCACTCGTGGTAATCATGGCCATGAAAATAAGAAGCGAAGTCAGAGGAGATTTTAAAAGAGGAGATTTAACAACTAATTATATGAAGAAGACGAAAAAGGCAAGCAAAGAATCGGTTCTGGTGGAGGAGAACCACCACCCCATTATATGCTACAAATGCGAAAAAAGAGGGATATATCACCAAACCGCCCACAACAGCTCAAGGTATGCTATAATTGTGGAAAGGAAGGACATATCGCCGAGATCAGACAAGAGAATAAACCTAGTTCAATGGGGATTCGTGACTCAAAAGATCGTTCCCGTAAAAGTCAAAGTCAACGATTCCGGAAGAGCGCTTTGTCAGGATCGGTCATAATGCGAGGAACCCAAACGAGGTGATCACGGTAAGCTATTTATAAATTTTTGCTAAGTTTATACTTTACTTGATACCGGCATACCCATTCATTTATCTCTCCCGCATGTGCTCAACGCTTAAACTCGACCGAGAAATTAGACTTTGACCTATCTCGTGGAAACTCCGCTAGAGAAACTTTCATCACATCCATCGCTTATAAATCTTGTTTGATTCAAGTGGCACCATCACCTTACCTCGCTGATTTTATCTCTTTAAAGATACTTGCTTTTGATGTGATTTTAGGATTGATCGTTAACTACTCATCATGCCAAAATTGATGTTTTTTAAGGTGTTAGTTTTCATATTCCTAACCAACCCGTCAGATTTAATTCAAGCAACTAAACCATTAAAATCATCATCATCATATCTAATCATAAAGCTATTCGCTTATTAAAAAACGGATGTCAAGCTTTCTTAGCCCATGTTATGGATTTGAATAAAGACACGCCAAATTTGAATAATATTCGTTGTTATCGATTTTCCCGACGATTTTCAAGAACTCCCTGCCTACCCCCGTAACGTGAAGTCAATTCTTTATCGATCTTGAACCCGCACAAAGCCCATTTCTAAAACCCCATATCGAATGGCTCCTATTGAACTTCAGAGTTAAAGGTCCAACTACGTGAATTGTTGGACATCGGTTTCATCTGGCCCCAAGACATCTCCTCGGGGTGCTCCCCTGCTTTATTCAGAAAGAAGAAAGACGGAGTATGCGATTTTGTATCGACTATCTGGAATCGAACCATGTCACCATCAAGAATAGGTATCTCTCACCTCGATTGATGACTTGTTCGACCACCAGTAAGGGGCACAATTCTTTTCAAAAATCGATCTTCGCTCGATATCATCACCAAGATTAGAATCGAGGATATTCCAAAGACCGCCTTCGTAACCCCAGATGGGCATTATGAATTTTAGTCATGTCTTTTTTGACTAACTAATGCTCCCGCGGCTTTCATGGATATGATGAACCGAGTATTCAAGGAATATTCGATCAATTCGTTGTGGTTTTTTTTATTGATGACATCCTCATATATTCCAAAAGTCGCGGAAGATCATGAGCACCATTTGAAGTCGGTACTCCAAAGGCTTCGTGAAAACCAACTATATGCCAAATTGAAGAAATGCGAAGTTCGCTTCGAGGAAGTAGCATTCTGGGCACGTGGTGTCAAAACATGGAGTATCCGCTGATCCCGGCCAAGATGAAGCAATACAAAGTTGGGAGCAACCAAGCTCATGGATCAAGACGTAGTTTTTTGGGCTTACCGGTTATTATCTGAGATTCGTGGAAGGGTTTTCTAATCGCTACTCCATTAACTCGCCTAACTCCTAAGGATACAAAAAATTGCTTGGAGCGAAGAACGCGAGAAAAGTTTCCAAGAGCTTAAGAGAGACTTATTTCTAAGACTGCTCTAACAATACCATCCGTCTTGATGGATTTGTTATCTACGCCGATGCTTTCGTGCAAAGGGTTGGGGATGTGTTCTCATGCAACGGGAAAGTCATAGCCTATGCCTCGCGACAACTTAAAGAGTATGAGAGGAATTATCCTACTCATGATCTAGAGTGGCAAAAAATGCTTTGCTGCCGCTTAAAGATATGGAGGCACTATCTATATGGGGAGAAAGTGGAGATATATTCGCACCATAAAAGCCTTAAATATTTCTTTTCTTCACTCAAAAAGAACTCAACACGCAAGCAAACGACGCTGGCTCGAGCTATTGAAAGACTACGACCACACTATTCAATACCATCCCGAAAAGTTTAACGTAGGTAGCCGACGCGATCGAGTAGAAGATCATACGCGGAACGAAAAGTGCGATGATGTCAAGTATACGACAGAGCCAACTTTAATAGAAAAAGTTAAGGTCGCTTTCAAGCCACCCAATCTTGAGTCGATGCGTATGAAGAAGAAAGTACAAGAAGGAGCTATTCCTAAGTTTAGAATCGATGAAGAAGGAATACTTCGAGTCCACTCTAGACTTTCAGGTTCCTAACGACTGATTTGAAGTACAAGATTACGATGGAGGCACACAATACACCATTTGCAATCCATCCTCGAAGTACTAAAATGTATCGTGATCTTCTACATACATTTTGGTGGAACAATACGAAGAGAGAGATTGCAAAGTTTATCTCGATGTGTTTAACTTGTCAACGTAAAGGCGAGCATCTAGTACCTAAGGGTCCGTCAGAACCACTGAGATTCCAAATGGAAGTGGGAACACATTACCATGGATTTCGTTACACGGGTCTTCCTACGGCTTTCAAGGCATCAATGCTATTTGGGTTATTGTTGATAGATTAACCAAGTCCGCTTCATTTTTTGCCGACACGGAGACTTATTCCTCGAACGCCTTGCTAGTATGCATTTGAATGAGATTGTGAGGTTGCATGGCATGCCCAGATCCATAGTTTCGGATCGCGACCCAAGATTCACTTCAAGATTTTGGGTTAGCTTCAAAAAAGCTATGGGCACGGATTTTGCGATTTAGTTCTAAGATACCATCCCCAAAACGGACGGACAATCAGAGAGGACTATTCAAACTCTTCAAGATCTATTAAGACTCGTGGTCCTAGATTTTCAAGGTAGCTTGGGATAAGTATTTACCATGGTGGAATTCTCCACAACAACAATATTATCAAGCAAGTATAGTGTGGCTCCATTCAAGCATTATATGGACGAAAAGTGTCGCTCTCCAATATGTTGGGATGAGGTGGGTGAAGCAACATTGTTGGGACCCGAAAGTTAAGACGTATGATCACCGAAAAAGATCCAAATGATTCGACAACGATACAAACCAAGACAAGATCGACAAAAAGAGTTATGCGGATCTTCATCGAAAGGACGGAATTTAGTGTAGGGGATCATGATTGTCATGAAGTCGCTTCCATGGAAGGGAGTTACAAGATTTGGGGAAGAGAGGAAAGCTCAATCCACGCATTTATCGTCCATTTCAAATTTTCGACCGAGTAGGAAATGTAGCCTATATAGACTGCTACTCTCGAGTATGTCTCTCGTGTTCATAATGTGTTTCATATCCGCATTTCAGAATATGTGAAAGACCCAAACCACGTTATCGAAGTTAGAACCGGACGAGATAGCCAAGACTTAACTTAACGATGAGGAGGTACCGCCAAGATCTTGGATAGAAGGAGCATGTCCCACGCCAAGAAAGGTCATACCACAAGTTAAAGTTTTGTGGAGGAATCATGCTATAGAGGAAATGACCGGGAATTGAAACTAAATGAAAGCGAGGTATCCTCACCTTTTCAAACACTGTGTACGTGACGCCAATTTCGAGGACTAAATTTCATAAGGAGGGAGGTCAGAAGACCCCAACTTATTATTAAATAAAATTTAATTTTTTTATTTATTATTTTGAAATAGTAAGGGTTGATTTGATTAATGTGGATAGTTAGGGTTAAATACGCAAATATTTCAAAATAAGCAAGTGGTTATAAAATATTCATTATTGTTTGGGAATATTCGCTTGGTCGTGGAATATTCAGATCGTTTGAATATTCGTACGACGACTCTGCAAGCAAGCCCATGTGTGGGCCCCATAACGAAAAAAAGTTTATCGATGAAGAAAACGACAAATATAAGTTGTTTTAAAAATAACTACAGAAGTTGTTACAAGCTATATATCGTTGAATACCCTAATGGTTAAAACACTACTAAACGTTAAAAAACACAAGAAGATACCAGATCGCACCAATTATCGATTCTTACGTAAGAAGGCACTACTCAATAATGGTTACAAAGAATTATCGCTCAAAGATTTTATCGATTTAATAATTGTCATATTGATATATTTTATATTGTCGTTGTTTCAATAATCACATTACACAAGATTTTTCATTATCGGCTAATAATTCATATTATCCTAATAATATTATTAGATAACATTATTGGCAATGTCTAGAAAGTTCGCTCTTCTAAGGAGAGGTTTGGTCACCTAATCGCGCCGCCAAGAAAGAGAAATTTTATCGAAAGCCCCTCTTCCTGAACCTCACTCGTCACAATATTGCGGGATTCGAATAATATTATTTGTGAATAATTAATTATTGATTCATATGATGAGGAAAATATTGATTTTATGTGGATATAGATGGAGAAAATTTTTAAAATGACAATTGTTGAAAATTAAAATTTTATCTTTTCTCGATAAAATAATTCATTTAAATATATTATTATTTTAATAATATAATAATGGTGATATTTTTACAATCTAATGTGGGATATATGATATATACGAGGAGGAAGAGTATTTTTGTTGCAATAAATGTTTAAAACATGTTAAAACATGCTCATGGACCCCATTTATCGATCAAATTTGATTATAATTGTGTAAAATCGCCCGCTTGTGGATTTGGCCAATTTCTATTTGGAATTTGAAAAAAACTTTCTTCTCGCAAAGTTGTAGAGAATTGAATTTCCTAAAAAAAACTCGCGAGATTCGAATTTTCTGATGAAAGGGCTATTTATTATGAATTATGAAGTTCAAGTTCAAATAATCGATTTTTGGAAGTTTAAAAATTTTTTTAAAAAAACGTTTTTTTTTTTTTTTGGGCATACACATGTGATATAAATGTGTCTGAAATCAGATTAAAAGGTATTGAAGGAAATTTTATATATATATATATTATTATTTTATTAATTTTTTTCTTTTTGTGTTCTAAGCATTTTCCTATAAATAGGTGCTTAGGTTAGAATTGAAAATCACACCGTAAATCAAGTTTTTTTTTCTCTCTATATTATCGAGTTTATTCTTGTGAGTATTTTGAGTATACTTTGAGTATTGCTATACTTGCAAAGTCAAGTTCTTCAAAGACTATATCCTAGATTTCACCTAAAGATCGATCTTCGAGGTAAGTGGATATTATTTTTTTTCAGAATGATATTATTTCTTCAATATCATTATGTCAAATATCGATCAAGTTTTTATCAAATTTGGAACTTTTTCATGCTCTGGGTTATTTATTTGAGTTACTATTCACTATGAGTTACTATTCACGAAGTTACTATTCAGTTACTATTCACGAAGTTACTATTCACGAAGTTATATTCATTTAGTACTATTCATCTAAGCGTGAAGATGTTTTTTTGTGGAATTTCTATCTTTGGTGTTTGAGTTACTTTTATTCACGATATTAAGACTATTCACGATACTCAAGACTATTCACGATACTTGATTATTCAATCAAAAAAATAAAATTTCTTCTTTTCGTCTCAAAATATCTATTCGGATACTAACTCGATCAGATCCATGTTTTGATCATTCTTGAATTTTACACCACTATGATTATTTTTGAGGTATTTTTGGACGGATAAAACAAAAGTACTTAATCCTTAATCCTTAATCCTTGTCATTTTGTTTCATCGATTCGCTTTCTTAAAAAAAAATATTTTTCATCATCCTCGCCTTAAATGATGATATTATGGAATATCTTGGGCCCAGAAGCAAAAGATGAATGATTTTTAATGATATTTTCCAGAAGCAAAGAAGAGATGAATTTTCAAGAATATCTTTGGCCCAGAGGATGAATGAAATGAAGTGTTTAGATGAATGTGTTTAAAATAACGACTAATCGATGAATATCTTTCGCCCAGAAGAAAGCAAAAGATGAATATTTGATTCCGTATATATATATTGATGATTGATGTTACAGGAAAAAAGATAGACGATGAACTTTTTAAATTCATACATGTAAGATAGTAGTTTGCATTCTCTACTTAACTCTTCTAATGAATTATTATTTCACCGCATAATATTGATTTAAAATTTGTTGTCTATTGTATTCTATTAGATTTTTCCTCGTCAAGACTAACGATAATTTGTCAGATATTATCTTAGTCATAATATTCTTTATCGAGCTAGTTGAGCTCACCCTTTTCCTTTTTGTTCATTTTTTTTCTCGTGAGGCTAGAATATAATGAGTATTTAGCTCTGGGTATGGAATGAAGGTTTTAGAAAGATTGTTTTTAGTAGTCCTCACCATTTTTGTAAAATAATGTATCAATAAATGTGATGAGGATTTATTTGAGTATAGATATTGTCTGTAAGATAATATTTGTATTCAAACTCACGCTTTTATCGTTGTAATAATAAAGTCAGTAGTTGTTTCGCATCATGTATCGACAACTCTCGTAATGGGTGATGTATACCTATTTTGGGTTCACGAAGTAAGATGATTATTGAAGATGTTTTTTCGGGAATTTATCTTTTGGTGTCTGAGTTACTATTCACGATACTTCAATATTATTCACGATATATACATTACTATTCACATACTATTCAGACTATTCATAAAAATAAAATTTTTTCTTTTTCGTCTAAAATATCTATTCTGGATACTAGCTTTGATCAGATCCATGTTTTGATCATTCTCGAATTTTACACCACTATGATTATTTTTGAGGTATTTTTGACATGGATAAAACAAAGTACTAATCCTTAATCCTTAATCCTTGTCATTTTGTTTTCATCGATTCGCTTTTTAAAAAATATTTTCATCATCCTCGCCTTAAATGATGATATTATGAATATCTTTTTATTACCAGAATGCAAAAGATGAATGATTTCAAGAATATCTTTTGTCGTAGTGCAAAGAAAAGATATCTTCGGTGTGTTAAAAAAAGATGAACATGAATTAATCGATGAATATCTTCGCCCAGTAGTGAAAAAAAGATGAATATTTGATTCCAAGATATATATCGATTGATGTTACAGGATAAAAGATAGACGATGAACTTTTAAATTCATACATGTAAGATAGTAGTTTGCATTCTCTACTTAACTCTTCTAATGAATTATTATTTTCGCCATAATATTGATTAAAATTTGTCAGTTCTATCAGATTCTATTAGATTTTTTCCTCGTCAAGACTAACGATAATTTGTCAGATATTATCTTAGTCATAATATTCTTTATCGGGCTAGTTGAGCTCACCCTTTTCCTTTTTGTTCCATTTTTCTTCTCGTGAGGCTAGAATATAAATGAAAGATTTAGCCTGGGTAATGGAATGAAGGTTCTAGAGAGAGTTGTTTAGTAGTCCTCACCATTTTTGTAAAATAATGTATCAATAAATGTGATGAGGATTTATTTGAGTATAGATATTGTCTGTAAGATAATATTTGTATTCAAACTCACGCTTTTATCGTTGTAATAATAAAGTTGTAGTCAAGTTTCGCATCACGTATATCGACAACTCGTAATGGGTGATGTATACCTATTTTGGGGGCGCCACAATTGGTATCGTAGCTTAGGATACGATCTCCATGAGATCGGGAATAGTAATCAGAGGGAGAGACGAGTAAATCCTTCGCTAAAGTGTGTCCTACCTAAGCTTATTTGTTAGTTGGTCAAGATATAGGATATTATGTGATATATTGATTTCTTAATTAACCCTTGTTTTATATTACAAGATTTGAGAATGTCGATCGAGAATATTAACAATGGAAATGAGACCGTGGAGACGCTCAGACTCACCAACGAGGAGAACGTGCAACAGTCGGGCAATGTTCCTCCCGTGAACAACACCAATCGAAAGCGATGATGAAACGAGGGATGTTTAGAAGCTTTTTGCAGCTCATGCAAAATCGCATTTAGGAGACTCGTGTTCAAAATATGTGAGGAAATGATAAGAATTCACAAGTTGTCACAACCAAGCAGCTCAAAGAGTCGGGACCACCTGTAATTTAAGGGAAAGCCGATCCGATCACGGCGAAACACGGGTCAAGCAAATTACCAAGATATTCGATGTCTGGGATGCACGGAGGAACAGAAGGTTCCATTCGCCACCTTTATGTTCCGGGGCGAGGCAGATCATCGGTGGGAGTCTGTGAAGTTGCACTCCATCCAAACCGCACTCAAAGATGTCTGGGAGACGCTTTCAGAAACTATTTAATGACAAATACTTTCCGAAAGTGTTCGGCTATACGAAGGAAGTGGAGTTCATCGACGAGAACAAAACAAATATTGTCTCAAAGACGAGGCAAAGTTTGCAGAGTTATCCGTGTTTGCACCTCATTTGGTGGAGAATGAGGAACGATGACGCGGATGTTTTTAGAGGGTTCAAAACCCAAGATACGCATAAAGATCTCATTTCTCATAAATTTTCTCTATTCAGATGTCAAAATGTGGCTCAATTATTAGAGCGAGATAACGAGTACGTTCAACCGAGGGACCATAACTGTGGATCATACGTAGATAAAGCAAAGCCAATGTAATAATGATAACCAAATGAGAAAGAAACAGACGGACAAAATGGTAACCACTCCGTGGTAATCATGGCCATGAAAATAAGAAGCGAAGTCAGAGGAGATTTTAAAAGAGGAGATTTAACAACCACTATGTGAAGACGACAAAGGTTTAAAGAAGAATCGGTTCTAAGGGAGGAGAACGACCACCGGCCATATATGCTATAAATGCGGAAAGAGGGACATATCACCAAACCGCCCACAACAGCTCAAGGTATGCTATAATTGTGGAAAGGAAGGACATATCGCCGAGATCATACGGCAGAATAAACCTAGTTCAGCGGGGAAGTGACTCAAAAGATCGTTCCGTAAAAGTCAAAGTCAACGGATTCGGAAGAGCGCTTTGTCAGGATCGGTCAAAATGCGAGGAACCCAAACGTAAAAGTTATTTATAAATTCTCATAAGTTTATACTTTACTTGATAACCGGCATACCCATTCATTTATCTCTCCCATGTGCTCAACGCTTAAACTCGATTCGAGAAAATTAGACTTCGACCTATCTCGTGGAAACTCCGCTTAGAGAAACTTTCATCACATCCAATCGCTTATAAATCTTGTTTGATCAAGTTGGCACCATCACCTTACCGTCTGACCTTATCTCTTTAAAGATACTTGCTTTTGATGTGATTTTAGGATTGATTGGTTAACTACTCATCATGCCAAAATTGATTATTTTCGTAAGGTTGTTAGTTTTCATATTCCTAACCAACCGTTGTATTTAATTCAAGCAACTAAACCATTAAAATCAATCATCATCATATCTAATCATAAAGCTATTCGCTTATTGAAAAACGGATGTCAAGCTTTCTTAGCCCATGTTATGGATTTGAATAAAGACACGCCAAATTTGAATAATATTCTCGTTGTTATCGATTTTCCCGACGATTTTCAAGAACTTCCGGCTCACCCCGTAACGTGAAGTCAATTCTTTATCGATCTTGAACCCGGTACAAAGCCCATTCTAAAACCCCATATCGAATGGCCTATTGAACTTCAGAGTTAAAGGTCCAACTACGTGAATTGTTGGACATCGGTTTCATTCTGGCCCTAAGACATCTCCTCGGGGTGCTCCTCGCTTTATTCAGAAAGAAGAAAGACGGAGTATGCGATTTTGTATCGACTATCGGAATCGAACCATGTCACCATCAAGAATAGGTATCCTCTACCTCAGATTGATGACTTGTTTCGACCAGCCAAAGGGCACAATTTTTTCAAAAATCGATCTTCGCTCGATATCATCACCAAGATTAGAACCGAGGATATTCCAAAGACCGCTTCGTAACTCCCAGACGGGCATTATGAATTCTTAGTCATGTCTTTTTTGATCGACTAATGCTCCCGCGCTTTCATGGATATGATGAACCGAGTATTCAAGGAATATTTGACTGGCTTTGTTGTTGTTTTTATTGATGACATCCTCATATATTCCAAAAGTCGTGAAGATCATGAGCACCATTTGAAGTCGGTACTCCAAAGGCTTCGTGAAAACAAACTATATGCCAAATTGAAGAAATGCGAGTTCGCTCGAGGAAGTAGCATTCCTTGGGCACGTGGTGTCAAAACATGGAGTATCCGCTGATCCCGCCAAGATCAAGCAATACAAAGTTGGGAGCAACCAAGTTTCGGTGGATCAAGCACGTAGTTTTTTGGGCTTACCGGTTATTATCTGAGATTCGTGGAAGGGTTTTCTAATCGCTACTCCATTAACTCGCCTAACTCCTAAGGATACAAAATTCGCTTGGAGCGAAGAATGCGAGAAGAGTTTCCAAGAGCTTAAGAGAGACTTATTTCTAAGACTGTTTCTAACAATACCATCCGTTCGGATGGATTTGTTATCTACAGCCGATGCTTCGTGCAAAGGGTTAGGGATGTGTTCTCACGCAACGTGGGGAAAGTCATAGCCTATGCCTCGCGACAACTTAAAGAGTATGAGAGGAATTATCCTACCATGATCTAGAGTCAAGAAAATGCTTTTGCCGCTTAAAGATATGGAGGCACTATCTATACGGGGAGAAAGTGGAGATATATTCGCACCATAAAAGCCTTAAATATTTCTTCACTCAAAAAGAACTCAACACGCGCAAGCAATGACGCTGGCTCGAGCTATTGAAAGACTACTACGACCACACTATTCAATACCATCCCGAAAAGTTTAACGTGGTAAAGCCGACGCATATCGAGTAGAAGATCATATGCGGAACGAGTGCGATGATGTCAAGTATACGACAGAGCCAACTTTAATAAAAAGTTAAGGTCGCTTCAAGCCACCGAATCTTGAAATGATGCGTATGAAGAAGAAAGTACAAGAAGGAGCTATTCCTAAGCTTAGAATCGATGAAGAAGGAATACTTGAGTCCACTCTAGACTTTCAGGTTCCTAACGACTGATTTGAAGTACAAGATTATGATGGAGGCACACAATACACCATTTGCAATCCATCTCGAAGTACTAAAATGTATCGTGATCTTCACATACATTTTGGTGGAACAATACGAAGAGAGAGATTGCAAAGTTTATCTCAATGTGTTTAACTTGTCAACGGTAAAGGTGAGCATCTAGTACCTAAGGGTCCGTCAGAACCACTGAGATTCCAAATGGAAGTGGGAACACATTACCATGGATTTCGTTACGGGTCTTCCTACGGCTTCTCAAGGCATCAATGCTATTTGGGTTATTGTTGATAGATTAACCAAGTTCCGCTTCATTTTTTGCCGACACGGAGACTTATTCCTCGAACGCCTTGCTAGTATGTACGTGAATGAGATTGTGAGGTTGCATGGCATGCCAAGATCCATAGTTTTGGATCGTGACCCAAGATTCACTTCAAGATTTTGGGTTAGCTTGCAAAAAGCTATGGGCACGGATTTATTTATTAGTTCAAGATACCATCCTCAAACCGGACGGACAATCAGAGAGGACTATTCAAACTTCAAGATCTATTAAGACTCGTGGTCCTAGACTTCAAGGGCGTTGGGATAAGTATTTACCATTGGTGGAATTCTCCTACAACAACAAGCTTATCGTGCAAGTATATAGTGTGGCTCCATTCAAGCATTATATGGACGAAAAGTGTCGCTTCCAATATGTTGGGACGAGGTGGGTGAAGCAACATTGTTGGGACCCGAAAGTTAGTACGTATGACTCACCTAAAAGATCCAAATGATTCGACAACGATACAAACCGCACAAGATCGATAAAAGAGTTATGCGGATCTTCATCGAAAGGACGGGAATTTAGTATGGGGATCATGTATTGTCATGAAGTTGTTCCATGGAAAGGAGTTACAAGATTTGGGAAGAGAGGAAAGCTCAATCCACGATTTATCGGGTCCATTTCAAATTTTCGACCGAGTAGGAAATGTAGCCTATAGACTCGCTGCTACATCTCCGAGTATGTCTCGTGTTCATAATGTGTTTCACATATCCGCATTTCAGAAATATGTGAAAGACCCAACCACGTTATAGAAGTTAGAACCGGACGAGATAGCCAAGACTTAACGATGAGGAGGTACCGCCAAGATCTTGGATAGAAGGAGCATGTCCCACGCAAGAAAGGTCATACCACAAGTTAAAGTTTTGTGGAGGAATCATGCTATAGAGGAAATGACCGGGAATTGGAAAACGAAATGAAAGCGAGGTATCCTCACCCTTTTCAAACACTGTATACGACGCCAATTTCGAGGACTTAAATTTCATAAGAGGGGAGGTCAGAAGACCCCAACTTATTATTAATGAAATTTAATTTTCTATTTATTATTTTGAAATAAGAAGGGTTGATTTGATTAATGTGGATAGTTATGGGTAAAATACGCAAATATTTCAAAATAAGCAAAGTGGTTATAAAATCATCATTGTTTTGGGAATATTCGCTTGGTCGTGGAATATTCTCATCGCTTGGGAATATTCGCATTTACACAAGCAGCCCATTGTGGGCCCCATAACGGAAAGCGATCGATGAAGAAAACGACAAATATAAGTTGTTTAAAAATAACTACAGAAGTTGTTATCAAGTAATATCGTTAAAATACTCTTGTGGTTAAAAACACAAGAAATACCTGTATCGCACCAATTATCGATTCTTACGTAAGAAGGCACTACTCAATAATGGTTACAAGAATTATCGCTCAAAGATTTTATTTTCGATTTAATAATAATTGTATTGATATTTTATATCATTGTCGTTGTTTCAATAAATGTCATTACACAAGATTTTTCATTATCAAGCAATAATTCATATTATCCTCGAATAATATTATTAGATAACATTATTGGCAATGTCTAGAAAGTTCGCCTAAGGAGAGGTTTGGTCACCTAATCGCGCTACCAAGAAAGAGAAATTTTATCGAAAGCCCCTCTTTCCTGAACCGCCCGGGTCACAATATTGTGATTCTCGTAATATTATTTGTGAATAATTAATTATTGATCATATATGAGAGAAAATATTGATTTTATGTGGATATAGATGGAGAAAATTTTAATGTGACAATTGTTGAAAATTGAAATTTTTATCTTTTCTCGATAAAATAATTCATTTAAATATATTATTATATTTTAATAATATAATAATGGTGATATTTTTACAAACTAATGTGGGATATATGAGTATACGAGGAGGAAGAGTATTTTTGTTGCAATAAATGTTTAAAACATGTTAAACATGCTCTATGGACCCCATTTATCGATCAAATTTGATTATACCGTAAAATCGCCTGCTTGTGGATTTTGGCCAATTTTGTTTGGAATTTGGAAAACTTTCTTCCGCAAAGTTGTAGAGAATTGAATTTCCTATAAAAATCGTGAGATTCAAATTTTCTCCGATAAAAGGGCTATTTATTATGAATTATCAAGTTCAAGTTCAAATAATCGATTTTTGAAGTTTAAAATATTTTAAATTAGAAAACGTTTTTTTTTGTTGTTTTTCTGAATGTGGTATGTAATTGATGGTTGAAATCAGATTCTAGGTATGTGGGCGAGGAATATATATATATATATTAATATTTTATTAAATTTTTCGCTTTGTGTTCTAAGCATTTTCCTATAAATAGGTGCTTAGGTTAGAATTGAAAATCACACCGTAAATCAAGTTTTCTCTCTATATTATCGAAAGTTTATTCTTGTGAGTATTTTGAGTATACTTTGAGTATTGCTATACTAAGGCAAGTTCAAGTCATAGCCTATATCCTGTTTCAAATTTGTAAGATCGATCTTTCGAGGGTGGATATTATTTTTTTTCAGAATGATATTATTTCTTCAATATCATTATGTTCAAATATCGATCCAAGTTTTTATCAAATTTGGAACTTTTGGTGTTTTCTGAGTTACTATTCACGATACTATTCACGAAGTTAGACTATTCACGATATTCATTTATACTATTCACTATGAAGAGATTTTTTGGAATTTCTATCTTTTATTCATAATGACTAAAATGAAAATTTTAAAAATTTTTCTTTTCGTCTCAAAATATCTATTCATGGATACTAGCTTTGATCAGATCCATGTTTTGATCATTCTCGAATTTTACACCACTATGATTATTTTTGAGGTATTTTGGACATGGATAAAACAAAGTACTAATCCTTAATCCTTAATCCTTGCCATTTTGTTTCACCGGATTCGCTTTTTAAAAATATTTTTCATCATCCTCGCCTTAAATGATGATATTATTGAATATCTTGGCCCAGAAGGCAAAGATGAATGATTTTCAAGAATATCTTTCGCCCGTCAGCAAAAAAAGATGAACAGTGTTTAGATGAATTGAAATACGACTAATCGATGAATATCTTTTCGCCCAGAAAGCAAAGATGAATATTTGATTCCGTATATATATCGATTGATGTTACAGGATAAAAGATAGACGATGAACTTTTAAATTCATACAAGAAGATAGTAGTTTGCATTCTCTACTTAACTCTTCTAATGAATTATTATTTCGCCATGTAATATTGATTTAAAATTTGTTGCCTATCAGATTCTATTAGATTTTTTCCTCGTCAAGACTAACGATAATTTGTTGTATATTATCTTAGTCATAATATTCTTTATCGGGCTAGTTGAGCTCACCCTTTCCTTTTTGTTCCATTTTTTCTTCGTGAGGCTAGAATATAAATAGTATTTAGCCTCATTTTTGTAAAATGGAATGAAGGTTCTAGAGAGAGTTGTTTAGTAGTCCTCACCATTTTTGTAAAATAATGTATCAATAAATGTGATGAGGATTTATTTGAGTATAGATATTGTCTGTAAGATAATATTTGTATTCAAACTCACGCTTTTATCTGTTGTAATAATAAAGTCAGTAGTTGTTTTTCGCACTCATGTATCGACAACTCGTAATGGGTGATGTATACCTATTTTGATAATCGAACAAAATTGAGTGACTTTCACATAAGCATCAATAATCAATACCGTGTGCTACTATTCAACCAATTAACACCGTGTGTTTCAACAATTAACGATATAAAACTTCCGCCGTTATTTTCATAAAATATTTTTGTCGCTTTCAATCCAACAATAATTTCGCCAGGGGTCCACTAATGATTGTGTCGTTGCATTTAATATTCCCCGCTAAAACTAATATTCCCCACCAATCAATATTATATAACAACTTCGCGATTTTGTAAAATTTATAACTATTACCCACAACTATAACATTATATCAAATTCATTCCATAATATTCAAAAATGATAATTATAGAAAATTCATCTTTATTCATAAAAGTTGAGTCTTATAGTTTCAGCTTAATATGTTAAAAAAGAACATTTTTATAAAAAACTTAAAACTTTAATAAACACAATCGATAAAGTTATACTTTTAAAATTAAAATAAAATTTTGTACTTTAGGCGTAAAATATATAAAATAAAATTTAAATGGTTAAATTATATATATATATATATATAATTATTGAGATTAAATAAATGAATAGATAATAGAATAAAATATGGTCTAAAAATATTTAAATAAGACAAAAATCATATCTCATTCATCATTAGCAAACAAATATAATTTTAGTGTAAGATGTTATTAAAATACTTATTGAAAAATGAAGTTTTTACAAAAGGAGTAAAAAAAATATCTGATCTTTCTCTCTCATAATTTTTAAACTCATAAAAATGACACCATTTAGTATTCATATGATATAAATCTTATAAAAGTATTAATGAAATTGATATATTTATATGTATTTTTGATATTTTAACACAATTTAAAGGATACATTTGACAATGTTCTTCAATTATAAAAACAATAACATTTGACAATGTTTTTGATGCAGCTTAATTCTAAAATATATAAAACAATAACATGAAAAGGGCAGTCATCACATTTTTTAATTTTAATATAAATTTAAAGTGTTATATATTGCAATTTATTTTATACTTTTGTGACTTATAATATGTCATATTTGAGTTTGATAAAATTCATCCGTGGACATAATTTAAGTAAGTATAAAAGGTGTAAATTAATGTCCTCAACGTGGGAGAATAAAAGAAAATTTTATTTGATTTATGTAGAAATCATTCTATTATTAGTGTCTATAGTGAGACATTTAATAAGGTGCAAAATTGTTTGATAAAAACTATTTTTCTTAGTTCCATTTAATAAGTCTATTTTATTTTATTTTTGGAACAAAAGGAAAATATTAAGTGTTAATTTAATTAACCACTACATTAATACTATCTAGTATGTAACTTACATATTTAGTATTAATAAGTATGGTTAAATATTTAATTAAATAAGTATATTATGTAACTTAATCTATATATATTATATATATATATATATATATATATATATATATATATATGATATATATACATAAGATGAGATATATGCATAAGTTTATATATATGATTTTGCACATGTAATTTTCTATCTTTTCCAATATTTCTACAAACAAACAACTACTACAAAAGTAGTAGTTCTATTGGAATTTTTTGTGAATTGCTATCACAGATAATTCACCAAGGCTCGATATATATCCCGGAGGTATATCGTCGATCTGTAATTCTTAGCAAACCGATCGTATGGTGAGGGCGATAAAGACCTTTAAGGACATGGATCACCCGTGGCATATGTCTTCAACAACAATAATTTTCGATTCTACGGGCTACGATTCTAACAATCTTAAGGTCTTTATGATTTGTTAGAATCATGATTTTGGTGAGATGGAAGACAACACACTTTTCAAAGATAAGTGTCATTTTCTCAGATCTATTTTATCAATGGAATTTTTATGATAATTAGTAATATATCGAGATATTAAGCTAATTATTTTTATTGATAATTTTGTTAGAAGATGGATCAGGAGAAAAATGAAAGTGAAAGATTACAATTTACAAGTTTGTAAATCGATGTGGAGAAGATGAAGAGTCATCATGAAAAACACCAAATGTTGATGCTAAATTTTTCTAAAGAGATTGTGGTGTTCTTCTTGATTTAAATCCAAAAGGTGTGTTTTTAACATTAGCCTTTATTTTTATAAATGATAATTTGTGTATCATTTTGTATGTATATATATTGAAAGTATATATTTTATGTATTATATCATGTGTAGATGATATCAGATGTTTGAGTATTATTTTACTTTATTTTGTTGTAATAAATTAATTAATTAGTTTTATTGGGATAAGAAAAGTAATTAAATTTTTGTTCATGATGGAATAAATTTTATTTTATGCATATATATATTTTGGTTGTAATATTTTATGAGTAGATAAAATATTATGATAAATGTATATATATATATATATGTATGAAATTTGAGACAATTATTATTCTTATACACTAATTGAGATTAATTTATTATTAGAAAGTTGTAGTAAAATTTGAGAAGTTTACTTGTCTCTATGTATAACAAATTAGTTGTAAATTAATTTATTTTGAGAATAAAGTAAATTTATGTTCTTGAACAAAATTATGCATATAAAATTTGAGGTAATATTTAGTGTGTAATATTACTTGGTATTTGTATGCATGAATTTTGAGATAAATTACTTTGTTTGTGGATAATAAATTAATTATCAACTAATAGTTAGAAGAGATATTGTAGAAGTAGATTTGGTTGAGTAAATCTTGTATACAATATGATTTTGATGTTGAGAAAACACTTAGAAATAATATTCTTAGTTTTTTGGGATAATCACAATTGGTATATGTTGATTTATTTTTGTGTACTTACTTTGTCCAAGAAGTAGTAAATTTTAATGTGATTATATGAATTTTGTATATTCTAATTGAGATAAACATTTTATTTTTTGAATTTTTATAAATATAGTGAAGTTCAAGTATTTCATATTATTATGAAGATTGTCTTGAATTCTATATTTGTAAATGTCAAAAGATATATTGTTTATGATATTTTCTATCCAAGTTGGGACAAGAAAATACTTGAGGATATACTAATTCATGTGTGTGAATTTTATTTGCTTTCTACATAAATTAATTTTGTGTGATAAATTAATTTCTTAGAAAGTAAATATAAATTTTATATTTTTTATATGCAAATAAATTTGTGCAATATGATGAGTTGTGCTATAATTTGTATATAATGAATTTTATACTATTTACATAAAATCAAGTGTTACGTGTTGGTATACTTAAAAAATGTACATGTATAATTTTAAGTGCTTATATTAAATAATTTTTGGATTTGAGATTTTATGTAATTCAAAGGAAATAAGAGCTTGCTTTTTTATGTGGGGGTATTCTAAAAGATTCTTATGTTGAAACAATCTTTATATGAATAACTAATACATAAAATTTACAAGAACTTATTTTTTGTTTTGAGAAGTGTTCCTTAATATTCTTATGTGGAAGTAATATTTATAGGAACATTGTCACATAAAATGTTAATTAATCTAAAATTTATTTTAAGTAGTGAGCATAATATTGTGAAGTGAAATTATTCAATGAGATTTCAATTATTTAAAAGTGTGGGGTGATTCTTTAAGATTTTATTTATAGACTAAATTTGGCCTTTTGAACTATTTGGAGCATAATTTTATTTATGTAAGAAATAGTAAGGCTTATGAATTTTTGTTGCTTAAATTCAATTTGATTGTAGTTCTATGAAATGAAAGTCTTTGAAACACAAACTTTTGAATAATATTGAAGTGTGAACTTATTTCACTTAATTAATTATCTAAGGTTCAACAAAGTTATAAATTGAACTCTAGAAGAGCAATATTGATTTGGTGAAGGAAATCAATATAATAATTTGGTAAATAAAATACCTATTTTATTAGCCTAAATATGATCCAAAATATTTATTGTGATTTAGTTCAATAAGTGAGATTGAAACTAAGTTATAAATATTAAAGTGGATACATATTAGGTGATAATACGTGCATATTAACCTCGAGATTCTATCGATATAGAATTATTTATATGTTTACACTAACAATATAATCAGATAAACTATAATGTGATAGTTTTTGTGTATATTAATGATATGTCGATCATTTTACATAGTATTGTTAACGTAAACGAAGTTTAAGAAATATCTATTTTTTTGTATTTTATGTCGAAAGACTTGTAAACTATAGATATTATCTTATTATCATGTGAAAAATAGTGATGATTCCAACTAAACCAATTAAATTATTATGAGAGTTTATACTAAACTAAGTTTGATAACTCGAGATTAAAGAATTTAATAATTTTTAATAGTGGTGGTACACTAAAAGTTAATTTCGATATAGCTATCAGAAAGTCAAGTACACATTCGCTAAAGGGGAGCCTTATGTTTGATATGCAAATGCAGAGATCGATATTACATACAATTTTAAACTTAGTATACTTAATGATTTAAATCGTTTTTTGTTAGATCTCTCAATATTTTAATAGATCACATAAATGTCACTTATATTTTAGTGAGAAAATTATAAATTTACAAGTAGTGAATTTTCACCAATCTCGGGTTTTGTTTCTTAGATGAGTAAGAAACAAATGAGTATTTCCCATTTCACAATATATAATCTAATGTTATTATTTTATGAGAAGTTTAATGGATTAGGTGTTTGTTAAAACATTGATTGTAGCCTAGTCTAAAGCCTCCTATTTCACAATATCAGGTTAGTGTAAATTTTTATGTAGTACAAATTATTAATCTTGGATTCATAATGGTTGTGATCTTGAATAAGTATATAAGTAAGAAAATATTCACAAGTAGTGAATATATAATTATATTTTTACAAGTAGGTGGATATATTATTACCCTTAGTGAAGGGAATAATTTACTTGGAGTAACAAGTAATACTATTGCTTTATATGATGGAGAAAGCAAATGGAATCGAAATTTGTTGTTAAAACATCAAATTGTGGGCTACTTCCATTTCTTAGTTCATTATGATGTGATAATGAAATTTGTTTTATATAGATATATATGAGATTACCTTTAATGGTAAGTCTTGACATGTTGGTCATATGTACATAATTTTTGTTAGATAATTGATACAAGAAGGTATTATAATATTTTTATCTAGAGAAAGTCAAGTGACGACTGATTTATCTTTTACTAAGACTTTGACGAGATCTTAGTAAGTTTAACTACTGTGATATGGAACTTAAACCACTTTGAAGTCGTGGGTGATGGGAACCCAACCTATTCCTAGGTTACCCCTAGTTTATAGGTTCAATGGGAAAAACAAGTCACAATTCATCGATCGTGTTACTATCTATCGATGTGGTTCCATATGTAGTTTAAGATAGTAACGCTTCATTATACGATCGAGGTCGAAGTATATACTCTTAACAAAGTTGTTGTGTTCTTAGCAATGTAAACACATGTGAAACACTTTTTGCTTATATGAACTAGAAAGTGGAGCCGCTTATAGAGGGTCAGTGGTTTACTCTCTTAGAGGTTCATGAAACAGGTATTGCGCATGGCCATATTAGCTAAAGCAATTGAGAATACTCATCGTGGTAGGAGGATTTTTGTGTGTGTGGCAATTCTTGGTCATATCATATATAAGTAGAGGTTCAATCTACGGACACCTTCAACTTCGATGTGACTTTGAAGTTGTTTACACTAATGGAAGGTTCAATGTTTCTACACCTTCTTTTATGCATACATGCCTTGGAGTTGTTTGATAGAAGTTGTTTGGATGAAAATTATTTTTCCAAACAAGTGGGGGATTGTTATAATTGCACCTTATTTTATACTTTTGAGACTTATTATATGTCATATTTGAAGTTTGATAAATTCATTAGTGGACATAATTTAAGTAAGTATAAAAGACAAAAGTTAAATCGAGTAATATCACCGATCACAATTTCAAAATTTTGCACCAAGAATGGAGAATAGTTTTCAAAGTATGTAAAATTGTCAAAAATATTAATTCATCGCTACACTAACGTCAGGTCGAACCCGTTTTCAGGTATAATCAATTCTCGCATCTCAGATTTATTATATAAATCTAACGATCAAAATACAATTTAATATGCAAGGCCAGGAATTCAAATATTTGCATCACCAATACGAAGCCTTAGTTATTTACGCCAAGCATCGAGTCAAGAATTATCCTCCAACAATACAAACCCTCGTTGAAAACAAATATTTTAGATAGTTACAAACATATTGAAACAAATATTTGGCCATAGTTTCAATCGGCTCTTATCCACAAAGTTATCAAGTCAAATAAATCATTTTTAGACTTTTCAATTCTCACAACAATAAAATACGCCGCCAACAGTAATAAGGTATATCACGATAACACTTTCCAACTCTCAAGGATAATCACGACTTTCAGATTTCCAAGTATATACAAGTGAAGCTTTTTACCATACCGCTTGTTATATAAAGCCTTTATCGAGAAACGCATTAACCTTTCTATCGAGATAGTTATCACCTCAATTCCAAGACAAACAACTTTTCAATTACCAACCCGCTTAATTATCTTCACATTCAATTAATTCTTGAGATAGATTTTTACGCATTTAAAAATAAACTCGCCTTATAGCAATGAAAAAACATATTTTAAATACGTAATAATTAAATCACATTTTAATGCAATACATAAAATGTCCTAGAGCCTCGTATTAAAAAATCAATATTTGCAATGACCTTACATATTTTTTCTAAGACTCAAAACATCTTCATTCTTCGAATAATCCATCAAACAATTCTTCAAATAATTTCAAATTCACAATAAAGAATTTAGTACTATCGATCAAGTCATCATCAAACATTAGGCTAGTAACGTGACATAATCAACATTCTCCCTTTTGATGATGACAACATAAATAAATGAAACTCCCCCTAAATTCACGATATAACTTATTTTCAGAAAAAATTTGTGAACCCGTGATATGTTAAGATCATAAGATCATAATATTATCAAAATGAAAATGAAAACATCACCTTAAGAATCAACAAAATCAAAACAAAATCACCATCGGCCTTAACATCCAGAAACCATGCCTACTAAAAAACAAACAAATGAAACCACGTCTTTGAAAAATTAAAACAATATAATAACGCTAAATTTCGTAAATTATGTCATCAAAAGAAAAGACCACAATCAATCAATATCCTCTAGATTAGCCCATTTTGTTCAAAGACGTAGCGGTAAAGTACGGACGACTATGACGGGGCGATGAAGACGATCTTCCAAAGTGTAATCGTCAGTAAGTCGAGGGGGTCGAGGTATAAAGGTCGCAGAGAGAAGTTCCATATCCGTAAAGTCACCCTCAGATTCACCATCCAATCGTTCATCTGGCCATTCGGGATTGGAGAATACATCATCGAACATGAAACCATCATTGTCCCATATCATCGAATCCGGTCAGCCATAAAATCAAGAAGTTCCCCGAGTCGATAACTAATAAACTTCGACCTCTCGACTTAACCTGATACGTGTTCCGATTAAATTTTAATGAGTGCTTCAACCATAGCCAGCTGGGTTTCAATCTCAAAACCCGCCGAAGATCAATAAATTCATCTTCAACACGCACGATATTTTTATTAATTTCAGAGCATCCATCAGTAGTTTCCTTCTCAAGAATCACAAGTCAATTTCTTATGTCAACCAAATCACCTTTTCATTGCATTTTGATTTTAGAAATTTCATTTAAACATTCATAATGTCGTAATTCCATGAGAATTTGGCAAAGAAGATGAAGATGAGTCGAAGTAGGGAGAAATAGAGGAGGAGACGTAATAGGAGGATCGGGGAAGAAGATTTAACAAACTCACCAAAGATGAAAAGTAATGAGAGATTTTACAATTAGTAAAGGTCAATAAGCTTCTACGATTTGAAAATGTAAATTTCATCATCAAAAGAGATTTTGAAATGTTGGAAGAGTTTTGTTAAAAACTTCATATAAGTGAAAGACACTTTCGCTCGATTTAATACAACTTTCAGAGCATGAGACAACATCATTTGAGAAAAATTGAAAGATTTTCCTTAAGAATCATAGCCACAACAACTAAATCTTGATAAGTAAATCGCTTCCACCACCAAGTCGTGGAAACAAATTATACCAAACCAACTTATGTAACACACACGCAGAGAGACACACACTCACGCTTTTAGGTAGAGACAGAGATGAAAGAGAATAATCATTCATAACAATACGAAGTTGCTCCAATGGATGAAAAAGGATATTAAAGCAAACCTTTTAAGAGTGAAAGGACAAGGTCCAGCAGAAGAAATACCAAGAATGCTACCAAAGTCAATATTAGTGAAAAATAATGACTTACCCTTAACAAATGTTATAAAACAATCCCCATCAGATTCAAGATTAGTATAAAATTCATTGACTAACTTGAGATAAATAAGAGAGAGGGAAACAAACATAGAAAATATATTGTAATCAAGTGAAGAGTTTTTCCAAAACAGAGTGTTTTAAATAAAATAGATCCAAGAGATTTTTCATACACAAATTGCTTTAGAAGCAATGGAGTTTTAAAACGAAGTTTCAAACCAGTCCTCTAAAGAAATTCTTCGTAAATCAAAACGAGGATGAAACGGATTTACCAGATCAAGGAGATTCTAGTCCGGAGAAAATTTGTTCTTCATCCACTTCGGGTCGCCTAATTTTCCCGTGAGACAGTTCGACTTCGAGGTTTTTAAGAAAGAAAACTAGAATCCGAAATGCTTTGACAAAATCAGAAGATCGACAACACATGCACGTGTAAGATTTTTTGCGTATGCGCTTGATTTCATCTTTTTTTCCGTGAATATTTTTCAACGGAAGATCCTTCGCTTGATTTTCCAGCAGACCAGCGCGCTAGCCTCGTTTTCATGGTGTTATAGATTCGTGAAATGAAAAAAAAGTTTTTGATAAATGAAGTGAAAGATCCGCGAAAGATTTGACGAAGTAAAGAAAATTAAAGATAATAAATCAATTAGAAGTCTGCCACGGAAAGACGCAAGGTCTTTTCAATTTCAAAAAACCGTTTCTCATTGCTCGTTCCGATCTCAAGGTATAAATCTTTACGCTTCAATTAAACGACATCCCATGACCATATTATTAACAATATATCTGTAATATAATTGAAGCAAGATAAGGAATGACAAAAACATATATATTTTATCGATATCATGCAGAAAAAATAAATGATACATATACGTATAAAATATAAATGATGATATAAAATTTTAAGACGTAAATCACAATTATACCCATGACATTCCAAGTTCTCTCCTCAAAGATACAAAATCTTTTCCTCACCAAGGGTTTAAGAAAATATCGCCTAATTATTTTTTCAGTGGAATAAAAACCAATTTAACTAACCCTTTTCAAACATTATCCCTTAAAAATGATGCTTTACCTCTATATGCTTTCAGACGTGAATGCAAAACAGGATTCTTTCGATATGTCAATAAGACTAATTATCACAATATATAGCACATTATTGCGTATTATATCAAAATCACATGAGTTTGTTTCATCCATAATATTTGAGAGCAACAACTCCCCCGCAGCCTAAATATTCACCCTCAGGTCGATAAAGCAACCAAGTTTGCTTTTACTATGCCAATAAAACAAGACTTTTGTCTCCAAAAATGTACAAACCACACTACATTTTTTCTATCAATTAAACCGATAATCAAGAGATTCTAATAACCCATTAGTTCAAAAATGATTACTTATCGATAAAATAATCCCTAAATTTATAAGACTACCTTAAATATTTAAAATTCTTTAACTACTTCAAGTTGGGATTCTTTCGGTTCAAATTCAAATCGACAATAAAGACATACACTATACATTATATCGTGTCTAGATGTGTTAAATATAATAAAGAGCCAATCATACCTCGATATTTAGTTACCTCTACATCTATACCTTTATCATCCAAGTGAGCTTTATCGACGATTTCTCATCAGTAGCCTTTCGGGTCGGTTCCTTCAAAGTCAAATTTTTGAAAGTAACTTCTTTTGTGTACTGGTTTGATGAATATAGATCCTTCTCTTTGTTTCATTGATGACTAAGTCCCAAAAGTAATTTAGCCTCCCATTAAGCCTCATATCAAATTTCTTATGCATACACTTCAAAACCACTCACAAAGAAAATCATTAGTAAAGACCAAATATTATATCATCTACATATATTCGAACAATGATTATTTCTTGTTTTCATGTTTAATAAATAAGGTAGAATCTATTTTACCTCTAAAGTAAAACCACTTGAAATAAGATACTTACTCAACCTTCGCACTCAAGCCCCTGAGCTTGTTTCGGAGACCATAGAGAGCTTTCTTTTAACTTAAAAACATGATTGGATATTTCTCATGTTCAATCCAGAGGTCATTGACATGATTTCTTCATTGATGTATCCATTAAGAAATGCACTTTTTACATCCATTTGATAAAGCTTTGAATTTTTAAAACAAGCAAATGCTAACAAGATTCGAATAGATCTAGTCTTCGCAACCGGAGCATAAGTTTCTTCAGTAATGAATCCCTTCTTCGCTGATCAGAAATCCTCGAGCCACTAAATTTCGCTTTGTTGGCAAGTGATTGTCCACGCTTCATCAAGTTTATTTTTAAACACCCATTTTGTTCCAATGATAAAACCATCTTTGTGAGGAGACATTAATTCCTCAAACTCGACATCATTCAAATTGCTGAAGTTCCTCTCAGATCGCTTTATCGCCCAATTTTCATCAAGTATACTTCTTTAACATTCTTCGCTCAACTTGTGGACAGTAAATGCAGAACGACATATCGATTTTCAGAGGTTTCTTTCGTAAGAACTCCTTTGTTTATATCTCCAATGATATTTTCCGGATGATCCTCGAGATATTTCACGCCTTTCGCATTTGAACATCGTGGTATTACCTCTTCTGGTTGAGAAAATTTTCAAGATCTTGTGTCGCTTTTTTCACGCGAATCGCTCAATCCAAATTGGCTGAGTTTGTTCATCTCTACCAACGAATGGTTCTTCGATTTGCTAAATTTTGAAAATCTTCCAAATTTC